>PVKM010023258.1:0-21282 GCA_004027735.1 Carollia perspicillata | reverse complement strand
ACCGCTCACACCTTCCTGCGCCTTTCCAGTGCCTGGTCCCTAGGAGGGTCTGCCCACTGACAACATGCTCCTTCAGTGGGACTGTGAGCCCCACCACAGCAGTGTAAGCCCTGTGGGTATGAGCCGAGACATGGGCAGGCATGACCTGATGGAGAACAACCAGGAGGGTCATTGAGCTGGCGCTCAGTGAGAGGAAGTGGTCCTGTATGGACTGAGGTCAGTCATCTTCAGAACCAAAATACAGAGCTGACGCTCCAAATGGTAATGAAGCCTTGTGTTTGTTCAGGGTGATGTTTGGCTCTGCCCCACTTCTAGATTTCCACATTATAGCATAGGATATTGTTTGTCTAAGTATAATAGGGCATATGAGTTGGTTCTTGGCATTGGTCATGGAAGATTAGCTTACTTTCACCAACTCAGAATCAGCCCCAATGGCTATCAAGAAAGACCACACAACTCCCAGAGTGTCTATAAGTAGATACCAAACCACATGTGTTACTAGTCTTGATCTTAGACCATATGATTATTAACTTTGCTTTGGTTGAAAGAGGGCCCCATCATATTGTTAAAACAGAGTTTCACAGCCTTTAAGTGACTAGGGTACGTCACTTTTAAGATGTTTTTCCAAAAGAAAATGTTAAATCCCAAATACATTTTTTGGCTGAATAGTTGGTTTTAATGGTCCAGAGTCAAAAACTGTAACTCAATTCCTTGTAAAACTAAAATCAATTTCATGAGGGTTCTGCTAAACAGTTCCCTCTATTCAGCTGGAGATTTCTTCTAGTTCCTAACCCTTACAATATATTAATACATTCTTTTGCAATGCCAGTGTTTTTCTGTTTAAAAGAATTCTGTTGTCGGTATCTGACTTCTGTTGACATACAGTAGCTTATCTGTGGCCTCAGTTATGGTACTGTGGTTATAGTTTCCCCTGTCTCTCACTCCCTTTTTCCTTAGTGTCCGTGAGGGAACACGGCGTCCAGATAACAATCTATATCTGCAGTTTCCCAAATTTTGCTTTCTGAAGCTGATGATGGTTGTGTGTGTTATTCAGAAGTCTGCTTGGCTAGGTCGAGCTTAATGCTAAATGTGACTGGTATCTTCCATATCTCATTCATTCATGGGCGTCTGCTACGTGCCTGTGGCTCCCACTTAATACCACCGAAGACAAGAATGCTGAGCTCTGCTGAAATGCAGTAATGTATCCGGAGAACTCCTAATACAGATCCAAGTCATTTTCAAATTTGCTTAATAATGTTCTCAGAGGTCTAATATTTGGGACACAAATAGCAAAACTTCTTCCAGTAACACATGCTTTAGATATCAGATTAATGTAGCACTTGCAAAAAGGAATCCACCCAAAAGAAAAAGGCCAATACACCACCATCAAAGGCTTAGTGTTTTGTTTTGTTTTACAAAATGAAAAAGAATCTTACCCCAAAGTGAGCACACATTGCTGAAATAATCGCTGTCTCATCAACAGTATGACAAATTCCATAAGTTGATAAGTGCCATTCTTTATTAGTCATGGAACAGATGTTTTACTGTTGTGGTACTGTTTTCAGATTTAGACAGATTTAGGAGTTCCAGGGTTGAGTCCTGGGACACAATCTTTAGATAAAGTATGGGTGTGTGGACGGCTTTTCTGGTTGTTAAGTGTTATTTATAATGAGCTCTTTGAGCTCAGAAACTAGATCTTTAAAGTTCATCCTTTCATGGAATTAATTGCTTTTGAAAAGTGTTCCTATGTTCCTTATTTTTTCCATAAGTTCCCCTTCATTTTTTAGTAAATTTTATTTTTTACTAAGATACAGTGCTACAGCAAAATATGGAGAAGGAATTTATTGGTCTGTGAACTCAGTTCAGTGTTGCTGAGCACCTGTTGTGTGTCCAACCCAGCCGGGTGCAGGAAGAACCTCCCAGGAAGTGCTTCGTAGTGCATGTTTGGGTCTCCAGGGACAGTGATGAACATCCCGACTCTCCTGTTCACCCAGCGGGTTTCTGGGAGGTGCTGGCTTGGGAAGCTCCACATGATTTCAGAGCAGTGTAAACACCCCACACACTGAGCCGCTCTCTGCTGGGGTTGAAAGACTGAGCTTCAAGTCAACCAGATTCTCTGAGAGAAAGCAGTAGGGTCTTCAGAAGCAAGGCAACTCCTGGCTCTCTGTTTCCTTTAATCGACTTTGTGGGACTTCATGTAATTTTTGTGTAAAGAGACATTGATCACCCTACAGCTCCATCATGTTGCCAGTCACCCAAGTTTGGAAGCTCGGAGTCCTTTCGGTTATAACTAAAGATAACCATCTCCCACAAGCTCTGCTTGAAGGCACTATAGGCAATCTCCAGCTCACCATAGAATGCACAGATGCCAGATTGCTGGGTGCCAGACATGTGTCTCAATAATTATTGTCTCCTCAAGGCCAGAGTCAAGACATATTCAACAGAGAATTGGAAGAGATTTCCCTCTTAAATCCATGCAGAGCTTTAATGCACTTGGACGTGCTTATGCCTGGAGTGCACCATTGCAACCCTGTTTCTGGAGGCCAGAGTTTTATTTGGTGGACAGAATCTACTCATAAATGGCAATAGCTTCAGCCCTATCCAAAAAATTTAACAAAACTAGGCTCACGGGTCTCTTTGGGTTGTAATGAGACAGGCCACACACCATGAGTGTCATACACTGGTCCCAGAGCCAGCTACTGCCCAGAGTTTGGGTCCTTCAGCAGGCCAAAGAGTTAGCTGAGCCTTTCTTTGGAAACCTGGTCCACTTCACCTTGTCCTTGACAATATGTTAGGGAGCTAATAGCTGCACTTTCATAAAGGCTTCTTCGATCAGTAAGGATTTATTTTCCTTTCTTGAGACAAGGAAGCAGTATCACACAGAAATCAAGGTCATGGCCTTTGGAGCCAATCCAGGGTTTGAAATCAGCTCTGATTTGTAGCATCTACTTAACCCCAGGCCAGTTCCTTAACCTCCCTGGGCTTCAGTTTCCTGTTTGAAAGAGGAGGACAGTAACCTGAGCTAAGGATTAATAGAGATAATGTCCTCATGCACAAAGGTATAGTTTCCAAGGCACTTTTCTATTCATTTTATTTGATTCTTCATTTTCAATCTCTAGGACAGCAGGGTTTTCAACAAGTGCTCAAGCTAGTCTAGTCTTTGAGTTCCAAAGGAGAGCAGCACAGTGGTTCCCAAGTCTGTTTGGCATACCTTTGAGTTCCAGTGTTCCCTGGCATGATGCATGCTGGTGGGTGGCCTGAGACCTCTGCTGCCTTCAGCCTTTCTTGTGGTTGTGGCACTGCCCCTTCAGTGCCTACTGATCAGGGCAGCTTGACTTCACGGAAGTGTCTCTGTCTGGAGTTTAGGAGGAATTTCTTTCCGTCTGCATTAGTTTGAAAATCACCTTTGATGTCAATAGAGTTGTTTTCTAATACAAATGTAGAGGTCACTTAAAGTTGACAGACCACATCCTGTGAAACATTCCCACTTGCTCTTCTAGTTTATTTTTAATACAAACCAAAAGTAAAATGACATACACACCCCAACTCAGATGTCAATTGAAGCCAGGCTTTGTTTCCTGGTATCTGTGAAATGGAGTAAGTAAGCTAATGAGGAAAAAAAATGGTGCTAATACTTGGTCATATTCTATCAGTACTTGCTAATGCCGAAAACATTGAGTTTTTAAGAATGGTTCTGTGACCGTAGCCCTTATTTCCTTAATGGACTAGAACCAGGACTTTTAACACCAAGGCTCAATGGTCAGACTCATGGAAACACATTTTCATAACCATTTATGGAGCATTTCAAAACATAAAGTCTTCTTGGCTTTCTGAAATCTAATCTTTTGTGCTTTCCCACACCCAGGCCATTTCTGTGCTGTGTGCTTTAAGTGAGCTCAGAATTTTTCATCAATGGTTCTAGCTCTTGAGAGATCCCCAGGATTTCTACTTGAAATGTGGACACCAAACTTTGCACAGGGAACAGCAACCCCCACAGAAATGCAAAACAAGGGGGTCATCTAGGTCCATGCATGAAAATGTAGATTATTATACAAATGTCGTTTTTCTTAAATTGGCATATTATTTAAAGAAAAAAATTTAACTTAAAGCTCATCTGGAAAAGTCAACTTGTGAAATGACCAATGATTTACAAAACAAATCAAAGGGTATTTGCCCTACAAAATTCTAAAATATTAGAAAGCTCCTGGGCTTAATATAATAATGTAAAGGCAGGAGCCCAGACAGAAGGGTCAGTAGAATGGAAACAGACGCCAGTGTAGAAGTGGCGTGCTGGTCGGCAGAGATCTCTGCGAAGAAAGAGTAAATAAAGGTGTGAAATGGTTAGTTAAATGTTTACAGAAAAAACAGTCTCACATTATACCATGGGCCTTAATAGATTTCAGACGGCCAGAGAGTGAATTTTTAATAGAAAAAGAAGAAATAACAAATATATAAATGGCCATTTCTGCAATGATAGTGTTTTGCTAAGGATTTACTAGGCAATAAAACACATATACATACAAAGAGAGTCAAGAATATATTTTACTAAAATTTAAAGTAAGCACATTTAAAACTACTTAAGTGAGCAAAAACATTTGCAAAAATGATAAGATATCATATGGTTAATATCTTACTGTTAGTATATAGACTTTTTATAAATCCATAAGAAAGACACAGGAAAAAATGGAGAAAAAGAAATATAAGTGGCCGATAAATATACTTGAGGATAGTCCCCACCTCACTAATAATTTAGGAAATGCACGTTATAATGAGACCTTATTTTCTATTAAATTATTGTTGTCTGTTAAACGGAGAAACACTAAGCAGTATGAGTGCTCTGATGATGGGGAGAGTGCAGAGAAATGGTAATTTAGGAAATAATTAGGAGAAATAATCAGGAGATTGCTGGAGGGAGAGCAAATTGGTACAATTGGGGGTACAGAATAATTTAGTGATACAGAGTAAGACCTGATGTCATGGCTGGGGAACTGATAGAAATATCCTGTGTCTTGATTGTGGCAGTGATTCTATGTATATATAGCTGTCAAAACCCATTGAATTGTATTAAATGTCTGTGTTTCTTTTTAAGATTTTGTTTATTTTCAGAGAGGGAAAGGGAGAAGGAGAGGGAGAGAAACATTAAAATGTGTGGTTGACTCTCAAGTGCCCCCTGCTGGGGACCGGCCTGCAACCCAGGCGCGTGCCCTGACTGGGAATCAAACTGGTGACCCTTTGGTTGACAGTCCAGTGCTCAATCCACTGAGCCACTCCAGCCAGGGCAAATGCCTGTGTTTCTTAAATGTAAGTTATTCCTTGATGTTTTGATGAACAAAAATAAATGTTCATAGCCTTTCATCCAGTCATTCTAATTCTAGAAAAAAAAAATCAGACAAGTTTATAAAAACTGTTATAAGATGTTCTTCACAGTACAGTTGACAAGTGCAAAGCAAAATGGACTTAACTATTTACAAATAGAAAAACGGTTAAATTTTGGTACATCAATTGGAACAATAACACACACTAAACTATGAAAATTGTGTTTCAAAACATTTAAAACATAAGTAATTGCTCAAAATATATTGGGATAGGAACTGTGGGAGAAAGAGATAGCTAATAGTATTTACAATATGATACCAGTTTTATTAGAAAAATTACATAAGCACAGGAATATAATGAAATTAAAATATCACAAAGTGTTCACACTCATTAGTCATGTTCTTATGTGGTAGGGTCACTAGTGATTTTGGAAAAGTTATTTATTTGAGGAAAATAATTGAGCGGTCAGATAAAAATTACATGTGCCAGGGAGAAGCAGAAACAGTGTCCACCAGAACACTCTGGCATTACTAGAGTCACGCAGACCTCGCTCCCCTCTCTGGCGTGTACTTTTCTGCACACGCAGACCCCCTCAAGCAAATGAAGAGCATCACTCTCCAGGGGGCAGCACAGACTCATGCAGGTGCAATCCAGGGTTCAAGGTTTTGCCATTGGGCTAGCCTCTCTGAAGACTTCCAACCTCTTATCAGCAGCGCTCCTTGGGATTTCACAAATTGCCTACCAAATTCTAGCCAATGGGTCTTTGAAAGTTCATCTCTAGTTACATACACTCACACACAGCCTTTTCTAGATGTATATAGGAGCTGTGAATTTGTGTGAAGATTTCTAGCCCTGAAATACTAAAATGTGATGACTCTACTTAACTCTTTAATAGTCTTGAAATTTTTATCTTGCCTTATGAACTACGGTGTAAACGCTGTAAGGGCAGGGATTGGCTTCCTGGGTCTGCATCCTTGACCACGTGGGGCAATCGCACTTAAGATGGTTTAATTACATGAGGGTAGCTCATAGATATTTCTATTGCAGCATGACCATCCTTAACCTGACAACAAATTGACTTAACTCTGCAGTAGCTGACGTGACTTCTTGCCACAAGTCATCAGCATTAAGATTAAATGTCAGTATGACAGTTTAGCCAAACCAGATGTGAACTGTGTGACTCTTTCCGTGGCCGGGACATAGGTTTAAATGTGTTTAAATATGCATCCTTCACATGTATTTTTATTGAGTGATTACAGATGGCACTTGATAGAGTGTCCATGATCTGTAGACTGAGGTCATTGATTGTTAGGTTTGTAGATGTGGACGCTCCACATTCTGCTCAACATCCCCCAAATCCTGTAACATAATTCTAAAGGGGTGTTAAAGTGGCATTTCCCTGTTTACTTTTCCTCTCTGCTGATGAGGATTCTTTCTGGGAGGCAAACACGGAGACTTTTCAGGAGTGAAGGTTAGCCTTTGTAGATACTTTTTCAATAAAGTATATCTTCAAAACGCCTTCAAAATTAAGTAGCAAAAATAAAAGCCATGGGCTTTCTTTGGAAACTTATGAGCCATAACCATCACACTTCTGGTGGACATGAATTGATTCTGAATTTTCTGAAAATGATGATTAATTGTAAAAAAATGTTGAGAGTCAGGAGATGTGGGAAAGTGGAATGCGGAATTGGATTGGTTTGTATTTTCTTCCATTTGACTTGGACTGTTGGGTGACTATCCAACTGTCTCTTCCTAATTCTTTTCTGCTTTGTTTAGAGTGTTTGTAAAGGCCCACAAGTCATGGAGTCGAGCCAAGGCAACAGCTAAGCAGGTGCTTCTGCCAGGCTGGGGTGGCAACTGGGACAGAAGGTGCAAACAAGCCGAACTCTGAGCACATGAGGTAGCCGCAGTCTGGAGACATAGATGAGGCAGGCAGGCAGCCCAGGGAAAGGTGATGGTGTTGGGGGTGATGATAGGAGTGAGGGCCACAGCCAGACATAGCCCAGGGGTCTCCACAGTGGAATATGGATCTCACAGGCTGGAACTTAGTGTCCTGGAAACTTCCTGTTTAATCGCCAATGAAATCTCCATTTCACATTGAACAATAGATCTTCACAGCCATAGTCATGGAGAAACACTTATGTTCAAGACTAGGGAACTCCAAAACTGCCTTCAACCATGCTGTGGTCAGCCCTAGAGATAGTGGGGTATTCAGCTGACTAGAAAAGGCCCAAAAAGTCAGGTAGCCCCTCTGTACCCTTTGGGAGCCTCCACAAAGTAGTGGTGAATATTCTGGAAGAAATGGAGAAGCCAATGCAGAAAAGGAAAAGACCTGGAAATGGACTAGATTTTCCTAACATAATAATTCCTGCATATTGTTGGGTCTTTTGATCCAGAGTCTCCAATTGATTCTCTTTGTAGTTCATTATTTAGTTAAATAGCATTTTTATGCCATAAGAAGTGAGTCTGAATTGGTTTGAGCCCAGTTACATAACCCAGGGAATTGGGCAGAGGACCGAATGGCACAACCCCTGACCCAAACAGGGCCACGAGTTGTCCTTCGTGACCCCACCACCTCATCGGACACCCCTACACCTCCCATCTGTTCTAGTGTTGGTTTCGGGAGAGTTTCTCACAAAACTTTACTTTTTCTCTTTTTCAAAAAACTGTTTAGATGCTGCAGCCATGAATTCTCTTTTGAAAGCTTTTATATTCCCAGCTCGGGCAATATACAACAGAAGTGAAAATGAATAGAAAAGATATTGTCCCTATCCAAGTGGGACTTTGGGGAGAGAAAAATATGTGAAACGTCCAAAATGTGTTTCTGACATTTAAAGCATTATATAATCACTTCTACATCATGTGGTATCGGTCAGCAAGAGGCACATTAAGAAAGGGGCAAAGCCAGTGAACGGGTAGGTGGAGAAAATCTATCTATAAATGTACATGAGTGTGAAATAGCACGTGAGTCTTTACTTTCACTGAGCCACCAGTTCTTAAACTTTTAAAAGAGCAGAGCACCTTGACGTCTTGATATCTATAATTGCGGGAAGTATCCTTTATCCACTAAGTTTCAGTTAAATTTAAACTTAAATCGTTTTGTCTCAGTTGGGAAGATTAACATTTTTTAGTTTAGTAGCAAGATACTGATGTTCTGAGAGAACCGATTTTGAGAAACATAACAATAATAGTGTTGTTGTTATAGTTTACACTTACTAGGAATTTACTGTGTACCAGGCACTTTTTAACATTTTTAGATGTTTCATTTAATCCCATGAACAACCCTATGAGGTAGATACCATTGTTATGTCTGTCTTGGAAAGACTGGCATTTCCAGGAAAGGCTACTGACATTAGGGAGGATTCAGAACTTCCCCAGGTCAAAAAGCTGGTCACTGGCAGAGCCAACATCCAAACCTGCCCGGCTGATCTCCCACAGCCCTTGCCCTTGGCCTCCTGTGTGACTGCCTCCCCACGTGAGAGGCGAAATCAGAAAGGGGCAGGTCTGAGAGAGGCGGGGTCGTTCGCAAGGCCTAAGGTCCTAGGAAATTTTATTTGGCTAAATTCTTCAGGGCCCAGTGTTTCTAGAAAGCTTAGAAATTCTGTTGCAATGATGTTCATTGACATTGTAGATATGCTATTTTGTTTATTTTTTCTGTGAGAAAGACTTTAATAGTTGAAATGACTAAAACTGACTGCTTCAATAAAGTGCTCCAAAGACTCTCTGGTTAACAGTAAAGCCATTTGTTTTCATCACGTCAACAACTTTAGCCTTCATAAGGGTTTTAATGACTCGAGGAATGGAATTTAAGAAAGCAAACAATCTGAAGAAAAAATGCTTATTTTTCTAATAAAGCAGAGCAAAAGTAGGGATCCTTTCCAGTCTAGCTGCTGCAGAGTCTTAAACATTCCTAGAATATATAATTTATCATATAGGACAAAGAGGCGATTAACAAGCACTTTTTTTAAAAAATGTTAAGGGTTCTATCACCATTATTCTAATTGTTTAGATAAAAAAATATTGTAATTTATTCACTGTCAAAATTATAATGAGTTGACATTCGGTAACATTTATTTTTAAAGTTATTTATTGAAATATATAATCGACTAGAAATAAAATGATAACCAGGTAATAAAATCAATTTAATATTAATTCAGTCTTGTCAGTCTGTTAAAGAGAATTATTGCCTCTCAAGTATTTTCACAAAGCCCTTTTTACTTATGAATACCATTGAGATGATATGATTGAAGGCTGTGAAATAATCAATAAGCCTGAAAACATCCCTTGCTAATGTTCAGTGTCATATCTTTTTCTCTCAAAAATTCTAACATTCTTCAACTATTTGCCCTGTTGATCTTTTGTGTCTGTAGACACGAGCTCCTGTGTGCATGGGGTGGGGGGAGGGGGAGTTCCACAACAATTATGGACATAATGCATTCACCGCTGCTGCAAGGTATAAGCATAGATGTCAGCTGATTTCTACTATCTGACAGTATACGTATTTACTGTGCATTAGGAAAAAATAGTCATTCATATATCTATCCGGTCGGGAGATGAGCCCATGGAACAGGAAACTGATTCCCTGCTAAGCTTTCTAAGTCCGCACAAAGAACAATGGGCTCAGTTGCAACCATAGACTTATTGAAGAATTGGATCTAAATACCTCAAGAAATACACAGAGAGCAGGATGGTCTAAAAGTCTTCAGCTAAAAAGTGCAAGAATTGGGGCTTATGTCTAGTACTGATTTTGGACAACCAGTCACGGTGGTCAGAAACACAGGCTGAGGATCGTCAGGCTCGGCCCAGCTGAGACCACTGCCATCAACTCAAGAGAAGGGGATTGGTGGCTCACATCCCACGATGTGTCACTCCTGCCCAGGGCACCCCAGAATGTGGCAGCCAAAGGGATTCCATACCCCACCCTCAGCCCATCCCCGCCATGCCCGGCATCTCCCCACTCTCTGCTGATTTGAACCTTGTGGGATAAAGAGAGAAGGAAAGAAAGACAAGTCATTCGGCTCCAGAGAGCTTTGCAGCACTTGAAGAGAACAGTGGGATTAAATCTACCCCAGGAAGAGCTGGACAGCTCTCACGTGCCTTCACTTCCAGCCAACAGCTCAGGCCCTCATTTTGTCCCAGGTGAACCCAAGACGTGATGACTGAGCTGAGTAGAATGAAGTTAGGATTGGCTCTTTTTGGTAGAGATGGGATGAAAGTTTTCAAGGAGGACACGCCCATTCCTGTTCACACGTTCCACAGCCTTTGACGTTCAACCACATCATCTCCTTGGGCTCTAAGCAAAAAGAGGTCACGCGCACACTAGCATTGTCCTTACAATCCTTTGCCATTCAGATTACCTCGTATATCTTGCCTGCTGGGGCCAGAGGGGACACCAGTACATACTAGGAAAGCTAATGACTGCATACGGGTCTTATTTTAAAAAACCTGCTCTTTTAGGCGACATTCAGTAGATCCATTTCATAATGTATGAGAGGAAGTTGGCGAGTGAAGACAAGAAAAAAGGAGAAACAGAACCAGAGAACTAGCGAAGGCTTGAAATAAGCAGCCTTTCGCCAAGGCCTGAAACCTTGGCCACTTTTCATGATTGAGTGGGTCAGAAATTGTCCGTGGTTTTCTGTTTTCTCCAAAAGAACTGACGGGGCAAGGGGAGCATTTTAAAACTGAACCCAGGACTCCTACGTTCTCTGTGTGAGAACCCACAGTTCCCACAGAAACTCGGGAGATGAGTTAGGGAGGGACTCAGTCCCTTAGACTCGGAGCTGTGGGATCACGGGCAGGCCAGCCAGGAGGTTACCTCAGCGCAGACCAAGTAAATAAACCATTTGGTGAAAGCCATTAGAGAGTGAATGTTACTGGAAAGCCATAAATCAGCCGGCCTGTCTATGTACAGTTCGGCTAGGTTGGAGGAGCAATCTGGAATTTTTAAAATGTTTTTCTGTGTAGGAGTTGAAGAGGAGTTCTGTGACGTCACTAACCAGTCTCTATTATTATATCAAAATGAAAATGTAAAGTATGGTATGGATTGAATGCCAGTCCACTTATTCAATTTTATGCAGTTAAGTTGTTGTTTTTAGAACATCATGAAACTTCATTTCATGCCCCAATAAAACTGAACTGTAATGGGTTAGAGCTCTTCTGTTTGTTGACTTTTCGCCTTCAAATATCTTCGATTTTTTTTCCATCCTTTGAACAGATTTTTAAAGAATAGCTCGAGTGTGCTTCACATCATCCTTTTCCTCTGTCCCCTCCCCGACCTGTCTTTACACTCTTTCTAAAGTGAACCAATCCCAGTAGAACCTTGTGATTCGCTATAATAATACTATGAGCATATTTTTTTAAACGGTAGCACCACTTTCCTGGTTGCTTCTAAGCCACAGCATGGTCTTTCCAGCACTGGGAGACTTTTCTTCTTGAGGAACTCCTCACCCCATCTTATCTAAAAGGAAGGCCGGTGCACAGCTAGCACACTTCCTGGCTTGCGTGGCACAAACATTTCCCTGGCCATCTGTCCCCCCCCTGCATCGCCCCGCAGGTAGGTTTCTGCAGCTTCTCACAGCCATTGGCCACAAACACTCTCCTCGAGACATCACCCTCGAAAGCCGGGTAACCTGCTGTCGACAGGGCGATGCTCCTCCCTTTTTCCCTTCATACGTCAAAAGGGTAAAAGAGCTCAATGCTTCTCATCGGAGGAGGTTCAACCTCTATTCTACCTTTAATAAAACACCCCTCCTCCGTTTCTACTTCTATTCTACCTTAATAAAAATGAAAAAACACCCCTCCCCCTGTTTCTTTTTAATAGCAACTGCTCCAAAGGCAATTGCCATTTAAATGTCTTCTCTTAGAAACCTGCAATTTTTGTCACCCTACGACCTTTCATTGGCAAGTTTATACCACCACCAAACCTTTCAAAACGTATCGTGAAAAATCCTTTGATTTTGATTCCCAGATTACATGTGTGAATGTTAATGTACCTGTAACATGTTTACAGTACTTACATGTGCATATCAAACATTGACTGCTGCTCCCGAAAGTAATAGTCCCGGCACCTGGGGGTGGCTGCCTGCTGGTCTTGGTGTCTACGGGCGTTGGTTTGTCAATTTTGGACTTTCTGTAAGTGAACAGATGGACCTCCCATAAACCTGGACAGGTTGCAATTTTGTCTCGTTACTCTTCCCTAGGGTTTTTTATTACAGCACGGCAGTCTGGACGTGCTCTTAGATAGACACAGTGTCTTACAGAGTGTGCAGCTGACGATCACCCACCGAGGAGGAGACGAGGCTGTTAAGCTACAACCTCCTAAGACCTGGTACTACCAGCGTACTGTAGGTGCCAGAGAAAGTACATCGTAACTTTAAAGTAGCATCACAAACCCTCCCCGTGGAAGTGACAGCATCCTTGGAACTTCATTTCACACTTTCCTGACTTGGGAATGGTTATTTTGAGTAGCACCTCTTAATAACTTAACTTCTTAATGCCTGGGCAAGAGGTTAAATATCTCACTTATCTACATGTTCGGACTCCGTGAACAGCTACTTCATTCAAAGCTCTTCAAGGGTTTATCAAAATCATGTTTAACATTCCAGAGACAACATCCAGGTTGCTGGTTCTTGGGGACTTCCTTTGGTTCACCCGTCAAGGCTGATCATTGTGATAAATATAATACAAAACTACGGGAACAATGAGATAGACTGTACTCTATTTTTAAAGTGTAGCTAGCATGAACTATAACAAAAAGGAAAACCTAGGCTCTGTGGTAGCCAGTACTGAGCACCCCATTCATAGATACAGGAAATAGGAACTCTTTAATCACTGACATGGTTGTCATCGCATGGTGTAATTCACTAAAACGTTCTGTGCACTAAAAACTTTACAAGCCACCATATCCCCATAGTAAGTGCGGTACTGTAGACAGTACATACAGCATCTTCAAAAGCCCCGTGCAGGGTAAAGATGTGGTAAATTAGGCTAAAGTTAGGTTACATCCTGTAGCATTAAAGAACGTGTCTTAAATTTAGGAAAATTGTATTACACAAATTTTGAGACCTCTGACAAAAGAAAATAATGTCTTAAAGCTGTCAGAACCAAAAACCTTATCAGGTATGCACAGAAGAGACACCACTCAATACCAAAAGTTGCCATTTGTCTTAGGGAGACCGGCAAAAAGGCACATGGTCACTTATGAACGAGGATGTTTATCTCGCGTTACCTAGAGTCATAGAAACTGAAAAACAGCTCAGTTATCTCACAGCAACAAACGGGCTGTGTGACCTGTCAGGTATCCATCAGACAGAACACTTTAACACACACTGCAAAATATGACGTGAAATAATTAATGATGTAGGAAAACACTTGCTATCAGTTAAGTTTTATAAGAATATAAAATTAAAGAAACAGTATAGCAGAGATCTTATTTTTATGATTCACATACATAAATAATAAAAAAACTAGAAGGAAATACATTACTGCAGTAATGAATGTGGCTTGATTTAAAGTCACTTTATCTTCTTAATCTTCCCCCCAAATCACCATCTATATATGTGAATCTCTATGGTATGTACATATTTATATGCATTATAACCAGAAAAATGAATTTCTGAGCTGTCATTTGGCTGAGGACTAAGACTTAGAGCCAAAAGCTCATAGGCTGCCCAAGAGCCTTACGATGACCCCGTGCGTGACCAGGCAAGTAGCTCAGTCGGCCTGAACCCCTGGAGAAAGTAAAAATAGAGCAACCGAGGGAAAATGGGTCAAAGAACTGTCCTGTGGGCATGTCACCATCTGTGAAGTGCCCAGCGTGACTGTGGGTGTCAGCAGTTGACTTTCACATCGTCAGGGCTAGATTTAGAGAGCGCAGTGTGATTCCAGGAGAGGGCCCCTTCCCTCCTGGAAAGAAGGGTGTGTGTGTGTGTGTGTGTGTGTGTGTGTGTGTAAGAGGAGTGGCCTTGGCCTGCTAACACTTTTCAGGCTATGAGGAATAGAAAGAAGAAGAATCTTGCATATAAAGTAAAAGCAAAGCTCATGAGATTGTCAGATGCCAAAGAAATTTGGACAGAACTACTAGACCAATCCCCAGATCTTCTGTGTTCCAATCCATGCATTTGATCAGGATGTTCTCCTCAGTTATTGGTAAGGGCCTCCATAATATGGTTCCAAATAAAGGAACAAGTGTATGAAAAGTAACAAAAATGCATTTCTCAATAACGGCTTCAAATTCTATAAAACATACTTCCAGCAAAACATATATTTTATTAAAAATGCCACCAAAGTTTCCCAGTTAGGTTTTTTTCCAGAAGTAGATCTTTTCAAACAGAAGCGTTTGGTGCAATGGTTGCGGCGTAAATAAACCCTCTGGACTTGCCACTCTCGTGCCCACGCCCCCACTGCGACAGCAAAATGCTGCCAGGGAAAGCATGCACGTGTCACTAGGGGAGCACGTGTTTTCAAAGGCGTAGGTCAGCTTTTTGATGATTTTCGTCATGATGCCAAAGTTGGGGAGAAAAGAAATGGGAGCAGATGGCTCTCCGGCCAGTGAACCAGGGCTGCAGGGAAAGGCAGGGAGCTGGTTCCTCCCGGCACACAAGTGTCTGAACAGCAGTGGGTGAGCTCTGGCACCTCTTCACACCCCGCTGACAAATAACAGTGATAGGAGGCTGGTTATTCTCACATCAGATTCTAAGGTAGGACCCCAGTGTGGTTGGACAGCTCCTGCACTGGAATCAGCCAGGTAAAAAGGCAGGTTCCAGAGCACTGTCATGTCAGGTGCCTAGGTGATTCGTTGTACATTCCGTTTGTCTGGCAAAGCGTCCACCTGGCCCTACTGAAGGGCACAGAAGGTGGCCCTCCATACCCACCCCTTTGTGGTCTGCGCCCCTCCTCTGATGTTCCCCTAGGAGAGAAGCCCTGCCTGGACTGCAGGGAAGCCCCGATGATGCATTGCCTGGGAAGCGATTGGAGAGATCCTGCGTTTGTTTCTCTCTACACTGTTCATGCTTCCCCTTTAAGGAGGAAGCCTGTGCTTGCAGCTCTTAGCAGTTCTCTTAAATCCTGGGTCATGCTTGGTGCTCAGTGCAGAGCCGGGGAATGAGCAAGCGGAGGCCAGGCAAGAAAATGTCTAATTTTACCACCCCAACCCCCAGCAATTTGGGCACTGAGGATAGTAGCGTGCAGTTGGATTGCCCAGGCAATAACTTGGAAGCTCCTTCAGTGGGGGGCCGTCACCTCAGGATTTGATGACGTTAGGATCTGCCTGTGCAGGGTTTCTGGAAAATGCATGCCTCCTTACAGGGCTGGTTGCTGGCTTCCCTGCCAAAAGGGACAGTGCCTTGGGCTGTATGGGCCCTCCTGACCCACCCCACACAGGTCAGTCACTTTGTCCCTGGTTCTTTATGTCGTGTTTATGCTTCCAAAAATCAAAGCAAATTGGGAGCATTATAAAGGCTTCATTCTCTTGCATCGAAGGAGCCTAGCACTTTCAGGCATTTAAAAAAAAAAAGTAAATCATGTACCTTTCACTTGGCTACACAGAGAAAAGCTTCTCTTGAAATTCAAAGTCAGCTTGATTTATTTTTAAATTATATATACTTCCAGATCTGGAAAGAAGATTGCAAACAAGAGGAGGGAAATACCCCTGTTTACTTTACCAACCCCAAGCACCGAGTCAGCCATGAAGTGCTTTCTGTCCTTTCTCCCCCTAGTTGCCATACCTCCAAGAACCTGGTCTGAATATGCCATCGATCATCCAGGGGCGAATCAGCGCTGGCCCTTTCAGCCCTGCATGGCGCTGTGAGCCACAGTGACACACATTCGCTTCCGGGGGCAGCCGCTGCTGGGGAGCGGCATGTGTTTGAACTGTGTGGCCTCCCTGCATGACTCAGGAAACAAGTGCACTCTATCTGTGACAGGTATCGTGTTTGCACAGTTTGGGGAGCGGCCAGCATGGTGTGGGGCTCTGCAGGAGTGGTTGGGAGATGCGTATGCATGCACTCTGCCTTCTGCACACTCACTCGTGCCCCAGCCCCACCCCAGCTGACCTTGACTTTCATCACACCTGTCACCTGAGAAAGTATGCCTCATCCCTTGTGTGCTAGAAATTTCTAGATGTAACCTAACCCGAGATTAATAAACCACAGGTTTTCAGACCGAGTGACTTTTAAAACAACAGGGCCTCTGGGTTGATCACCACTCAGCGCCCTTGAAGCTGAAGAGTTGATGCCTATCTTTTGATGATGCTTATTTTTTTTCCACTGTAAACTTTGGCCCCATTTCTGGTTGTTATTCAACTTGTATTCATTTCTTGCACATAATCTCTGCTGGACCAGGTTCAAACAAGCCCGGATTGTTGGGGGCAGGGGGCTTAGGTCCGTGTGGAGTGTACATTCACTTAAATCAAGGGGAGGAATGCCAAAGCCAGCCCAGCATCAGCAGAGACTGCAAGCCGGTGCTGAGGTTTTGTTATTTTGCATATGGTTAACCATCTCGAAGGTCGTAAAGTGGGGCCTCTGTCCTCCAGTGCAGCAGCTGGGTTTACACAGTATTTCCAGATTGTTTACTTTGACCCAGGGCCAGGGCTACATCGTTTTTCCATTATGCACATTGGACAGATGAAGAGAGGTGGGAAGGGGGACTTCGTGGGGCAGGTCTGTGATTTCCTTTTTATTTACATGAAAGGGACTTTGAAGAGGTCTGAAAATTATGACCCAGTACCTATATAAGGTCCGTGCCACAGAGTTAGAAAGAGCCACCTCTTTAGCAAAAACGTTCAGATCTCGGGCAGTGAAGCAGACTTTGTTCGTAGCCTCCACTTGAAACCATGTTGGGAGCATCATGCTTGCCACTGCTCACTCTTGCATACAAACTGCTTCCTGGTACGTGGTACTTGCCCCCACATTCAGAAGTTAGACTCCCAGTATTTGTTTGGAGAACCTTGGGAGAAGCGATGGGAACCAGAGCCTGCACACCTTCCGCTGGCAAGTGTACTCTGTGCAGACGGGTGTACTTGGTGCTGAGCAAAGGTGTGGCCCCAAGGTCGCCCTCAAACTCTTCCTTTGTAGTCCTTTCCCTGAGATACCTGCCTCCAGGGGATACTGCCGATGTCCTGGCCTAACTTCTTCCACCAGGGAGTGTTCGAGACCAGCTGGAGAACCGCAGTTTAAACGACATCCCCTGCAAAGCCCTTGGCACTTGGGTCACGTGCACGGGACCTGAGTGAATGTGTTACTTCTTAGTGAAATATTTTCTTTTGCTTTAGCAGCACTTAACAATGATGGCAAACTAAGTAATTGAACAGTATTAATAGGTTACACAGATACCTTTTTGCTCCTACCTTGTTTGGATTTCCTTAATTAGTGGCTGTAGTAAATAAACACAGGTGGCATAAATTCTGCAGCTACTAGGTCGAAGTGTATATTATGTCTTTCTACATAGGTATTCATGTTTGTGGGAAATGTCCCTTATCACAGTATGTCTTAAGCTTTGCTAAGCATGTATAAGTGACCTGTTGCCGTAACACAGGGTTCTCCAGTAAAGCAGCTAAGAAAAGTAACTACCACTCACTACCTGTCCACAGCAACCTATGATCCTAAACTCCTATATCAGCATACCCTAAATAAATGTAATTCCTAGAAATGGAAAGGTTGTTCAGAGAGGACCCTCAACTATGGAAAGAATTTAGCAAAAACAAAATATGTACAGACAACACCAAAAGTTTCCCTTTGCGTTAATCCAGTCTTGCAGATGGATTTAACGCACCGGTTTCAAACCAACAGACTGTTATGGAGGGTCGTTAGGTGCCAGGAGCTGGGTGCTGGGGAACTAACACTGAACAAGACACAGTACCTCTCAGTCTGGAAACATTTTTTGCTGGCTTGCAGGTTTCCCACCAGATCCTCCCAGGCTTACCAAGCATTCCCCTTGACTTAGAACACTCGGGCCCTTCTTTTCAACCGATCCCCTTAATGCCAGAATACACACAGGGGAAGGGGAGGTGGGCGGTTATAGATTTCCACTCAGTTTGTACGAAAACGGTGCTAGGCTGGGAATCAGAACACCCACTTTCTAGTCAGGACTGTCACTTACAGGGCATGCAACCTTGAGCCAGTCTTGCGACTTCTCAGGCTCTTGGTAACTGTAGGTAAAGTGGGTGGCCTTGAAGACTGTGGAAGGTAGTTGGGGGCGGGGTGAAAACACACCAGTCCAGGGAGCTCTATGCAAATGAAGGGCTCTACGCAGAATATGCTAGTCTGAGGGATGGGGGTTGGGCGGGTAGTGAGCTGTTTTGACCACTCTGTAAAGCTTTAATAATGCAGAAAACTGACCCAACTCAGCAGTCTCCCTACTGACCTATTTTTTTCTCTGCCATCATCATTGGGTGACTAATTACAGCGTTTTTTGTTGTTGGGGGGGTCAGAGATATAAAAAGGACCCCCATCCTGGGCCACAGTGACCCTGTGGGGCCTCTGCTCCTCACTCAGGGAGAGTCCAGAGCCTGGAGGCCTCCAAGAGTCTGTCCTCACGCCTGGCCACGCACCGTCCTGACTCCGGAGCTGCCTTTGGGCAGGTCTGTGTGGGAAAACAGTCTTTCCTTTGCTATCCAAGTCGCCAGATCAGAGGTTGGTTTTTGTTCGTTTGCTTGCTTTCCCTTCTGAGCATTTCATAGCTCCAACCCAGTATGTCTGCTTTGAGGAACTTTTCTGCAATTATTGTGAAAATAATTTAGGGTATTCTTTGGCCAGTCCCTAATGGTACATAAGAAAAATGAAACAAATTGAAAGCATCCTGAAACCACAGCTTCTCTCTGCCAATATGGGCGTATTAATTAAAGAACAGGGGAGGAAACACCTGACAGGCCAACACTCTTGTCACAAAAAGGCAACTGAGCCACAGAGCTACACACTGGAATGAACGGACCCCAGGAGAGCCCAGACGTCAGGGTGGACCCCACATTCACGGGCCTCTTGGGAATTTTCTGTTAAGCACATTCTGATACTGTCTTTGTCCCCACTTGGCTATATCTGCACCTCACAGACACAGCCAAGCCTTCTTTGGGTCTGACAACACTCTTTTCCTTCTGTTGGTTTCTTTCATTCATTCCGCCAGTGTGTACGGAGGGTACCGTGTTTCCCCAGGTGCTGCGCCGTGGCAGTACAAAGATGAAGGGGGTGTTAACCTTATATCCTGAGGTCTCTCAGCATAACAAGCTTCATTGGGAGAACAGCTGGATGAAACTGGTGCGGATGTTAAGAAAAAAAAACTAGGGAAAACATTTCAGAAGTTTGATAGTGTCTTAGAGGCCTCCTAAAAGTTTTTTTGTCTTTTGGTTAAAATATAGAAACCTGCCCTGTCCTCTCAGACACACACACACACACACACACACACACACACACACACACACCCCGCAGAGCTACATGATCAAATAGTCAAACAGTAGTTACAAAAGACCTAGTGCCATACAGAGTATTTAAGACAAGCCCTTGAGGTTTGGTCTCCCCACGAGGGACTTCTGATGAAGAAGAAGAAATGTCCATGCTATCAAAACAGCCGGAGTAGAATGCCCCGTCTACCCCATGGTGGTGAGGTTGTGAAGGATTCTCCCCATACACCGTGAGCCCCCGCCACCGTGAGTGAGCAACGTGTAGGGTGAAGAAACCGGGCTCAGCAGTCACACTGCTTCGGACCCAGCTTCTGGCTTCCCCACGTGCCAGCTGCGTGACCTTGGGGAAGCCACTAAATTCCAGTATCCTGTCTGCAGAATTGTTATAAGAAGGAGTAAATGCATGTTAGCTCTCTCACGGTCCTCACAAATGCCTGTGATGATGGAGCTAACGTCCCATTCACTGCTTATAACTCCTGGGCCTACGCCCAAAAGTTATTCAATAAATATTTGCAAAAAAAAAAAGAAAGGTGACATTGGATACACAAATGAGATCTAACTGGAGCCTTAATTCTTACACAGAGCACTTGCTTCCTGGTTTATGACACCCAGAATTTCAAAACCTTTCAAGCAGGAGCACAAAACTCACATTTATTTAGCAGCCAGGCAGGTAACATAACAGAATGAACTGGCATTTAGCGTCTGAGACAAAATGGAGAGAACTGGCCTCTCTCAGGGGCACAGCCACACTCAGCTCCAAAAGAATATTGCCCCACTTTGAGAGAAGCCAGAAATCCAGACTTTCACGTGAAACACACCAAGTCTTAAAACAACGAAGTCCAATTCTTAAAAAATATCACACGGGCCAAATCACGCAGTCTGCCCGTCACGTCTCAGGCTGCGTGCTTGCCATCCCTTCCTTACCGGAAGGAGCTCTGTTTTTGTCTCTTAGCTTTTGAACTGTTCACCAGTGGACTCAAGAGACATGAGCCCCTTGAACTCATGTCTCAGTTCCCACTAATTTCAAAAGACACTCGTGGGGTGAGGTCTTCACTTGTTGATGGTAACATTCTGCAGCATACGTTCACCTACCTAAGGCTACTTCCCTTCCCAAAGGATGCTAATAATAAGTATAGATCTTGAAAGCATGATTGTTTTGTGGCTGAAATAACAACAGTCTCCAAAAAAGAAACCCTAACAACTTCCTCTAGAACTGCTATTATAGCAATCTGGAGAGAGACTGGTTCCACAGTTCACATCGTTTTGTTTTGTTTGGAGGGAAAAGTCTGGCATTTTACAAAAGTACTTAGCAATGGAATGACTTTTCCATAGCACCGAGTAGTGTACAGCAAGACACATAACCATATGTCTTCGAAATGTGATTTTAAAAGTTGTCTACAAACACTACAAAGCAAACTGCCCTCTAGTCTTTCCATGTGAAGTCGACAATTTTCTACAGGCTCGTGAAAGCTTCACTGGCCATGACCCCATACCTAGTGAGTGGAAACCTCAACACCAATGCAAATCCAGGCTCAAATTCCAGCTCTGTTGTTTACTTCCTAGCTGTGTGACCTTGG
>PVKM010023257.1:0-21281 GCA_004027735.1 Carollia perspicillata | reverse complement strand
CTATCCTCTCCAGTGTCTCTCCCCTCCTGTCCCCAGGCTGCTCCAGGCCTCCCCTCTTGGCTCCTGGCCTCCAATCTCATCTCACCACCATATCCACATGGCAGCCAGAGAGACCCCTTTACTTCTACATACCTTTACCCTAGAGCCTTCAAGGTGAAGTTCCTCATCAAACACCTTGGTCCCTGCCCATCCCTCCGCCCATCACTGATCTTACCTCTTTCCTGCTCATTCCTGTCAAACTCAGCACCTTACAGGTCCCTGAAAAGGTGGCAGGGTAGCTAACCTACAAATTCTCGCTCATGCTGTTCCCTCTTCCTAGAACACCCTTCCCTCAGAACAACAACCTTTTGAGGTAGGTACTGTTACTGTCCCAGCTTAGAGATGAGGACCCTAAAACCCAGGAAAGTTAAACACTTTGCCTAGGGGCACTTCGGATCCCAGGGGAACGGGATAAAGGCTGAGGGCCTGCAGCAGGGGAGTGATGTGGTTAGGCAGTGCCAGGCACCTAAGTGGGTAGTCATAAATCTCCGCTGAATGAGAGAAGGAAAGAAGGGGGGTAAGGAGGAAGGAAGGGAGGGGAGAAGACGGCCAAGGCCAGGGAAGAAATGCGTGTATGGCGGGGGCCACTGTGGATGCCCCTGGAGGGGAGCTGGCCTGGGCAGCGCTGTGGGAACACACAGAGGCTCTGTGAGAGCCAGCAGCAGCGCCAGGGCCGGCGGCTCCGCGAGGAATGGTGTGGGCCCTGGAATCTGCTGGCTGGGGGGTAGCGTGGCCTCCCAGGGTTGAGCCTGAGGGCGGAGGGGCACACCAGAACCAGGGAGCCTGCGCAGTCATCCGGAGGTCGGACTTGGGAAGTGTGGGGCAGGTCCTCGGGCCTGAGCTGTTCGTAAACCCTAGGGCATCAAGGTAATGGGACCAGGGCTGACCTAACCCACATGGTGCTTTTCTACAGAAGACATGCCCCTTCCTCAAGGTGCTTGATCTCCATCTGCTGGGAGACTATCAAAGCAGATATATAAACAATGGTGCCCGAGACATTTGTGATAGTCCCTTAAATACGGAGCCTATATATATATATGCAGGGCACAAGCTCTGCAACTATACCCAGAGGCTCTGGGGAAAGGGACCTTGCTGGCCAGCCAGGCACTGGGGCAGATGGGAGAATCGCTGACATTTGGGTTGACTGTCTGCATCAGTAGGTATCACAGATGATTCTCCCAGTTGGTACCAGGAGACGTCAGGAACAGGTCCCTGGGGTTTTGTAAACAGAGGGCATTGTAGACCGGGCGACTCCTGAACCACTGGACAGATCTCCAGAAAATCCAAGGCGGTGCCATCATAGATGCCCAGACTGGGCACCAGGGGGCATTGCTGAGCTCTGCCTAAAGTCCCAAGGCCCGGGTCTGGGTCGAAACCGAGTCTGAGTCCCGTTGCTCAGGGGTAGGAGTCAGACACCAGGAAGCCCTTCAGTCTGGGCATCAGCTCCCTTCGGACCATTTCCACTCCCCTCCCGGGTCGCCTCATCCACTTCCAGAAATGGGCACGACTTCCTCTGCTGCTCCAGGAAGCTCCACTCTGCCCGCCCCTTCCCGGCCTGAAGCTGCCAGTCTCCCTCACTTGCCTCCCTGCTTCAGCCTCCCAGAAGCTACCAGCCAGAGGACCTGTGCTGGTGCTCAGCGATCCTGGTTTTCTCTTTGCCGGTGTTTCACCCAGTCGAGGCCCAGCCTGCCCCTTAAGTCACAGTCAGGCCCTCTGCTCCTCCCCCTGCCCCTCCCGCCCACACCTCTAGCACTGCCCTGCCCCCACAGCCGCCAGGAAGGACGCCGCCTGGGTCCCGTGCCAGGCCTCTGAGTGTGCGGCCCCTCCCAGCCGGGCCAGGAATGCGGCTGGACCGCGGGGGCGGCGGGCAGCGCAGACACCCGGCACTCAGGCCAGGCGGCCCTGTCACACAGGCAGGCAGGTGGCCTCAGCTCGCTGGGGCCTGGATTTCCTCTAGACGAAAAGCATTCTTTCCTGCCCAGTTTGAGATTGGAGACCTGGAATTTTGTTAAAAGTTGCTAGAGTCTCCCCTCCTGTCACCATTCTCCTGGAGAGCTGCCTCCCAGTGCTCCTTGGAGAGGCTCCATCCAGCCTCCAGCTCTGAGTTTTTATTCCTGGCTCATTCTGAAAGCTCCCTTTTGTCCCCAGAAGCCCTCAAGACACACAGGTAAGGACTAGATTTCGTTCTAAAAAAGAGGCCTGGGGCGCCTCTGCCACCACCACTACTGTGACAGACAGGCACACCAGGAAAAGCTGGCTGAGTGCCTTTCTGGAAGTTTTCTAGAGGGCCTGTTACCGGACCGAATTGGTCTGCTTCTAGACCAATAAAATGGTAAAGTTCGTAGTTTGAAACCCACCTCCTCAAGTGATGACTTCCTGGAGCATCAGTTTTCTCAGCTGTAAAATGGGGATAAGAGAAATGACCATCTTGTTATGATTCAATGACTTAACGCATGTTAAAGGCGTAGAGGTGTGCTAGGTACACAGTCCGTGGTCAATAAATGTTAGAGGTTACTACCTCACCCTCGCCTTAGCCCAGACACAAAGAAGAATACAAACTTGAGATTTCCTAGGACCGGTTTTTAATTTCAAAAACAGGTTGGGGTCCCTTTCCACATCACGGACAGCCATATCCAGGCTATGACCTCAGGGGAGTCAGTCCAGCATTAGGCCTGGTCCAATCACAATCCAGCCACCAGGCCCCGTCATTCCATCGCGAGGGCCCACCCCAGACTCCTCCCACCAGCCTGAGACAAGAGGGCGGAGGTGAAGCCGCCAGGGTGAGCTGATTCTGTCTCTCGGAAGCCCCCATTTCTGTTCTAGGAGAGCCAGCTGTGTCTTTTCCAAGGAGAGTTGGTTTAGCCACCAACTGTTTAGTCGCCAAACAACCCTCCCGCCCCGGGGTCAGCGCCCTGGCCCCTGCGGCCGCTCCAGGGCCTGTGTGCCCACCAGCACGTCCATGAGGTAGTCCAGCTCAGCCTCGTCAAGCTCCGGGGCTGCCTCCTTGCCTGAACCATCTTCAGGGACAGGTTTGAGGCCCTCAGAGTCTGGCGCCCAAAGTTCACTGTCGTACATGGAGGTGTCGATGTCCTCAAATAGGCCCTCGAGCCCATCGTCTAGCAGGCAGCCGGTGGCTGGGCCCAGTAAGTCCAAGTTACCCAGGCTGGGTGGGGCTCCCCCAGTGGGGCGACCAGGAGGCCCCTCGTCTGCCAGGGGCTGGGGGGCCTGGCTCAAGCCCTCAATATGGCTGAGGTCCTCCAGGAGACTGGCCATAGAGGCTGAGAGGGCAGCATCGGAGCTGGCCAGCAGGCTGTCAGCCACGCCAGGGGCTGCAGGCGGGCTGGGCACAGGTGGCAGGGCAGCTGCGGGTGCCATGGATGCCTGGATGCGCCGCAGCGTGTTCACTACCAGCACCAGGTGCCGTAGGTCTGGCTCACTCTGCCGCAAGCTGTGGTGGAGTTTGAGCACTGAAAGGTCAAAGAGAGAACTGGAGGCCACGGCTGGGGGTGCCTGTGCCACCGCTGGGTGACCAGGATCCAGCCACCAGGTGTCTACTGCCAGGGCTTCCTTTTCCTCCTCCACCTCCTCCTCCTCCCGCTTGCGCTTCAGGCCTTTGCTCAGCATCATCTGTAAGGAGGGAGGAGTCACTGAGTTATGGAAAGTCAATGTTAAGTCCAAACCCTGGCTCTGACAACTGCTGTCTTTGTGATCTTGGGAAAGTCCTTTAACCTCTCTGAGCCAAGGTTTTCTTGGGGAACCTTTAAGATATGAATGATAATAGTGCCTACTTCCTAGAGTTGATTCCAGGAATATATGAGATAATAGACCCCAAAAAACCACATTACAACAGTACCTGGTACATAGCAATTTCTCTTATTAATAGGTAGTATTATTATCATGATTATAATGTATTTCTTCAATGAATCATATGAAATGTTCAATATTCAACCCCCTTTTTTTACCTACAAAAGCAGCTGTTTCACATAGTTCACTTTAATATTTACTCAATACCATGCATCAGACAATAACAGATACAGGAAATGCACAGATGGTGCTAGGAAGATACTAAGAGGTTCTGGGGAGTCATCAGGAAAGGCTGCTCTGAGGAGGTGACATTTGAGTTGAGCCCTCAAGCATGAGGAGTCTGTCTCCGAATAAGCAGGGGGAAAGCAATCCGGGAAGAGGGGACAACAACAAAGGCAAAGACAGACCCGGAGACAGGATGAACCTGAACTGAAAAAAGGCCAGTATATTGTCGATTATACCAGTGTGGTCAGCACACAGAAGTGGCAAGAGCAGGGGAGGCGGGAGGAGCTGAAGGTGGCAGGAGGTGGAGAGCAGGCAGAGGCAAGGAGTTTGGATTTTATTGTGAGTGTGGTGGGAAGTCACTGAGGGACTTCGAGCAGGGAGGAGAGTGGTAGTGTGAATCGAGTAGGTTTCCAGAAGCTCCCCCTTGGCTACTTCCAGTAAGATAAGGGGTGCGGAGAGAAGGGGGAAGAGATCCATTCACAGGCTACTGCGCTCTTTGGGGAGGGCGATGATGGTGGCCTGGAGTACAGGGTGGTAATGGAGATGGAAGGAAGTTGGTCGATTTACGATTTATTTGGGAGGCAGGGTGGACAAAGCTTGCCAGGAAATCCTGATGGGCACGGGGAGAAGTATGAGGACCCACAATTTCCCCCAAGGCGGGTGGTCCTTGGAGTTCGGGACCCGAGGACCAAGCTGCTTTTTGAGTCAGGCAGCCGACAGGGTCCAGTCCCTGAGCCCTTCCTTGCCCAGAAGGACCTTAACTCTTCACATTAATAAGAACTAGTACTTCGCCTCCTTTCCCGTAGACTCGGGAGTCCAAAACCGCAGGAATTCAGCCCCCTACTCCAACTCCGCCCCCTGGTCCCTGCGCCCCCTAGCGGCGCCAGGCGGGCCTTTCCCCGGAGATTTCGGCTCCTAGACCCGGGGACCCTTCACACCGCCCCTCGTTCTAACTGTGGTTACTGCCTGCCGCCCGAGGCCGTGCAGACCAGGATCCCAGGTGGGCTGTTCTGCCCTCTCGGCCTCCACTCGCTACCGGAAGGCAGTGGAGGCGGCTCCTCCCGAAGCGGCGGGGGCGGGTGAGTCACGCAGCCGGAGCCATGGAGCCGGCGCCTCCGCCCCCTTCTCGGGCTGCGGCGTGATTCACCCGACCCGGCCGAGGCGGGCGGCCTTTTAGAGGCCAGCCCGTCTCGATCTCGGGTAGCCCCGGCGCACACCTGCCGGACCCGGGGATCGAACCTGCCAAAAGGCCCCGCCACCGGTACCCCCTCAGTCCCTACTTAGGCCCCTTCCCTTCATTTACATACCCAGCTCAACAGCTGCCAATCAGGACAAAAAGGGAGCCACTCGCAGCCAATCAGGAAGCGGCGGTGGCGGCAGCATCGCTCGCTCCCTCTCCTTCAGCAACCAGCGCCCAAGTGGGGAGACGCAGTTCTGACTACGGCGCACGACTCCAGGCTCTTGACTCCTCTTAGCCACCGCCCACTCCCCTGGCGGACCGCCCCCAACCCAGAGATTGGCCCTGGACGGTGATGGGCGGTGGCTATGGGCGTGTTCGAAGGGAGAGGAGGTTGGCTTCAGGGCGCATGCCCTGGCCGCTGCGAGAGGGGAGGGGAAAAGGTGGGGTGTCTAGTTTTCCTGACAGTGGCGTGGTGGGGTTTTTTTTGTTTTTGTTTTTTGTCTCTGAAGGTGCCGGCCCCTCGTACCTACCCATGCATCTGTCAAACCCAGCAATTTAGTTTCTTACGCACCCAGCCCACAGGGACTCTACACTCTAGGCCACATAAGCCTGGGTTCAGATTTTGACTCGCTACTCGACGTGTGACCTTGGAAAAATACTTGAGCTGTCTGAGCCACAGTTAAATGGGGATCTTCTCGCTTACCTCTTGAGTTAGGAAAATTAAAATAACATAGTATCTATAAGAACACTATACTAGATTTGGCAAATGCCAGTAGATGTAATTAATTGTGAGAGTCGAGAGGCAGGACTGGGGGGAGGGAGGGAATGCCACCGTAGTCACATACTAGGCTCCATTCTCTAAGTAGCCGTGTGACCTTGGGCAAGGGTTTTAATTCCTCAGTCTCAGTTTCCGCATGTTTGTTAAAATGAGCGAAATAGCTTTGGGCAGAGGATCGTTTGAGGGTTAAATAGAACAATTTGTGTAAAATGCTCAGAGTGATGTGCATGTCCTTTTATTAGTAGTTATAGCTGTTGCGATAACAGCATGGGCGCTTAGTTCAAGCGGGGGACACTCGAGGTGGTGTGTAGGTAGAGAGGAGTTTAATACTTGTCAGAGAAACCGACAGTGGGATTTATTGCAAGTAGCTCATTTGCTAATTCTTCTGGAGCTGTGGGAAGAACTGTTAGTTGTGAATAGCACTCCTGGCCAAAGTAAGCTTCCAAATATGGTAACTATACTATGTAGCATTTTTTACAGTTGCCAATATATGGAAGCAATCCAGGTGTCCTTCCATAGACAAGTGGATAAAGAGGATGTGGTACCTATTGTTGGCATGGGAACGTGCAAACCTGTGGAGCATTTTTATGAGTTTATTTGAGCCAAACTGAGGACATATGCCAGGAAGCAAGATCTTAAATTCTCCAGTGAATGACAGTTTGCCGTTTCTTTTCTACATTTAGGTTTAAGAAGGCAACATAAGGAAGATTATGTGAAGGTGAGAGAAAGCAAGGCAGGGGTTAGGTTAAAGGACAGTCAGCAAGGTGCTCTCTTGAGGGCGGTTACACTTCAGAGGGGTCTGAAAAAGATGCCGTTCAAAGGTGCATTAACCTAAACGCACAGAAACAATGTATAGGGCTTGTTTAAGGCAAAAACGATCCTTTGATAGTCCTGGGGTGTGACTACCCACCACGACCTACCTACTTAGGAATTTATCTTCAGAGCACCCTGTGAGGTCACATTCTGTCACTGAACTTTGTCAGATTTAGTACATAAACCCTATTTGGTTTTTTCATTTTAAAAATAGTTACTTATTTTTATGATTTATGCTGTTACAGTCGTCCCCATTTTTTTCTCCCTTTCTCCACCATCCTCTCTCTCCTTAAATCAGCCCCCATATTGTTGTCAGTGTCCACGGGTTGCTGGGTCCTTCAGTTAGTTCCTTCGCCATCTTTCATCCTATCCCCCACCCTTCCCTCCAGCTGCTGTCATTCGGTTTCATGTATCTAAGCTTCTCTTACTCTTGTGCTCATTAGTTTACTGTGTGCATTAGATTCCACATGTAACTTGGCCCCTTATTCATTCCCAATTCCCAGTTCATTCCCAATGGGGTTGTAAATCAACCTGACGGGTGGCACGGATGACCAATCTTTTGGTCTGGCAGTGTGGTCTCACAGCACTAGGAAGGCCCATTCCCACAAAGTTTCACTATCCAAGTCGAGTTACCGAAATGGTGAACCTTTGGCAGTATAGTAATACCGTAACTATGAGGTGTGAACTGAGGCTGAATTTTCCCAGAAGGGAAGGGCAGGTAAACAGAAGGCCTTATGGGCCTTTATTATGAGAAACACTTTGGATCATTTTTTTTCTTTCAGTATAGAAATAAAATCTTTTTCAGTTATTACCCACCAATAAAAGAAAGTCGGGTTCACACTTTAGCTCTTGACACTAAGTGAACTTGGACAGAAATTTACATTCATTAAAATATAACTGACGGACCAACTCGTTAAAGTTCAGGCTGTCACGACAGCTTTGTCAGGTATTGCTGCGTATTCTCTGGTGACAGAATGCCAGCCACGGCCAACAGTGAGTGGCACTTGTGAAGTGTTTTTAACAGCAGGTGTTTTCTATATGTTGCTAGAAATCAAGAGGTTTATCAACACGTTAGTTGTCCAGAAATGAGTTAAAAACTTGAAAGTCTAAATTTAGGAGTATCTAGGAGTATTTAGGAGTACCGATTTAGGAGTATCTAGGTTGTAATCCCAAGAGGGGTCAATAGTTCATATGGACTAAATTAATACTTGCCTCTAGGTAGCAGGTATGTTTGTGAATATGAAATTGTATTAGACAGTCCTGGCTGGTGTGCCTCAGAGGAATGAGTGCTGGCCTGAGAACCAAAGGGTCGCCAGTTCGAGTCCCAGTCAGGGCACATGCCTGGGTTGAGGGCCGGGTCCCCAGTTGGGGGCGCACAAGAGGCAGCCGCACGTTCGTGTTTCTCTCCCTCTCTTCCCCTCTCTTTAAAAATAAATAAATTAAAAAAATATATATTTGACATTAGTACCAGTACAGAACGCACTCAGCATCATAAGATCCAACACACCAGCACGAGTTATTGGATCATTAATATCTGGTGAACCATCAAGCTCTGAGCTTTGCTGCGTGTCTCAATGTATACAATGGAATGTTACTTAACAATTGAAAACATGAAAGCCTGCGGTTTGCAATAATATGGGTGGACATAGAGGGCATTGTGCTAAGTAAAATAAGTCAGAGAAAAACAGATACCATACGATTTCACTTCTATGTGAAATTTCAAAGCAAAACAATTAAAACAAAACAGAGACAAATCCACAGATACAGAGAACAAATTGATGGTTGCCCGAGGGAGGTGGGTAGGATGAGTGAAAAAGGTCAAGGGAACTAAGAAGTACAAACTGCCAGTTATAAAATTAGTCACAGGATGTCAAGTACAACATAAGGAATATAGTCAGTAATACTGTAATCATTCTGTATGAAGTCAGATGGATACTACACCTTTGTGCTGATAATTTTGCAAGGTATATACATAATAATCACTGTGTCGTGCATTTGAAATAATATAACACCGAGTGGGGGAGAATGGGTGAAGAGGTGAGGGGATTAAGAAGTACAAATAGGTAGTTACAGAGTAGCCATTTAGCCACGGGGATGTAAAGTACGGACTAGGAAATGGAGTAGCCAAAGAACTTATTCGAGACCCACAGGCATGAACAATGGTGGGGGGATTGCCTGAGAGAGCGCGGGGGATGCTGGGTGGAGGGGGACAAAGGGAGAAAATTCAGGACAACTGTAATAGCATAATCAATAAATTATAATTAAAAAAACAAATAGATAACATTGAATTTCAACTGCAATTAAAAATAAATTTAAAAAAATATTAAATATATTAGTTGATTCTGGCGACAATTATCCATGGGTTCTCAGACCTTCCTGTGAAAGGTGAGTGGAGAACAGGGTCTGGACAGGCGCCAAAGTATCACCGCCCGGGGTTCCTTGCTAACTGCAAAGAAGGAAGTGTCTTTTCACGCTGTGGAGGTGTGGCGCTCACCACTTTAAGCGGGTGACGAAACTCTGCCTCCACCACAGTGGGACGCCCTGACTCTGGTGCCTCCCGATACGCTGCATAGAAGGGACACTACGTTCTCTATGGAGTCTCCCTGCTAAATCAGTCGTGTAAACTGAACCTCATCCAGCCCCTAGACCTGAACTTCAGCTTCTGGGAAACAGGAACATACTAAACACGAACCTAATCAGACAAACGAAGAATGTGGGACATCCATAGCACCACTGGGCTGTTCCACCGAAGATGCGATTTTAAGAAAACACCAAGAGGGATTAATGAGGCTGCGGGACGATGTTCCAGATAAAGAGCTTCTGCAGAATTTGCTTATTACAACCAAATAAGCATCTGAACCTTCGCTGAATCCTGATTTGGCGAGGGGGTGGGGAACAACCGTAAAAGATATTTTTAGGAAAATTTGGGAAATTTAAATATTGATAGTACATGGTATTATGGAATTTCCTTATAGATGTGGATTAGTATCATGATTTGTAGGTGAGTGTCCTTAATCTTAAGAAATGCCTGCTGAGATATTAAGGGTAGAGTGTCAAGATGTCTGCAATTCACTCACCAGTGCAAAAGGGAAAAAAAAATATGTGTGTGTATACACACATACCACACATACCACAACATTCACCACCACCTGACAGACTGAGACTGTACATGCTATTTATTCTTTGCATTTCAGCCTCCCCCTACTCTGATGCTTTTGGGAAGCAGAAACTGTACACACATACACACGCACATATATGTGTATATATATGTATATATATATTCTTGTATGTATGCAGATGAAGAAAACAAAGTGTTAACAAATCTAGATGGAAGGGTATTCAAGTGCTCTGAATACACACTTAAAAATTTTTTTTCTATATGCCTGAATGTTTTTCATGATAAAAAGAAGGTAAAATGCCAATTAGAACCTGGTCCATGCTAGGCAAATTCATGTAACCTCCCCACAGCCTATCCTTGTGGCCGGGTAAGAAGGAAGCTCCGAGTCTCCAAGAGCTTGCTCCAGGTCAAACACTAAAGAAAAGCTCACGAGCCATCTGATTAACATGTATTTATTAAGCACCTACTATGTGGTGAGCACTGTTACAGATGATGGAGGTACAGCACTGGATAAGCCTCACATGGTCTCGCTTCTTAGGGGTTAGGGGAGGGGTTGGAGAGAGAAAAGAACTATGAAAAGAGGTGACATGGAGCAGAGACCTGGTGAAATGAGAGCGGTATATAGTAAGGCTCTGCTGGAAGGGTGTCCCAGCCAGAGGGAAGGGCCAGTGCGAAGCCTGGGAGGTGGGGCTAGGAGGGAAGGGCCAGTGCCCAGACTGGAAGACTGGGCTCTCAAGGGGTCCGGCGGCACGGCCTGCGTAGCTGGCTTGCACGCTTCCTGGAGGAGGTCGGAGTTTTCAGGCCCTTCAGAGCACTCGGTGGACCTCTGTTTTTCATCCTGAGCGGGATGAGAAGACCCTGGACGATGAATAAATGCCTAAAATAATCTCTGCTTCTGTCCATTGACTTGAAGTAAACCAGATAGGATGGGATTAACAGAGAGGCTTGGGGAGAGGTGCCTGCACCGGTGGTCCCGGAGAGCCTCCTTGAGGAGGCGACTTTGAAGCTGAGATCAGAAAGTGGAGAAAGAGCTAGGAATTTAAAGGGCTGGGGGAAGGGAGTAGGAAAGAGATCGTGCCTGTTGAAACGAAACCAGAAGTGAAGCCACGGGGCCCAGCACGCCTAGGGAGGAGCCTCCGCCCGCCCGGGAGGGAGGAGGGTAGGGGCAGGGCCCCGCCCCAGGCAGCCGCCCTAGGCAGCCGCCCCACCCGTCCTCTAGGGAGAGAGGAGGCGCCGGGCGGCTCCAGGCTGCCGCCGGCTCTGGGTATCCCGCGGTGGCCAACCCCGGGCGGAGGGTGGGGCTTAGAGACCTGGCTTCCCTGGCCACACCCTAGGTGGCTACGGCCCACCCCCCACCGAGGGATGGCGAAGGACGGCAAGTTGGAGAACTTGGACTCTGCCCTCCGGGACCCTGTTCCCTCTGCAGGACCAGCCTCTCCACTTCTCTGTCCAATCCTTCAGCAGGGCAGGAGCTGAGCCACTGAGACTCAATTTGTTCATCTGTAAAGTGGGAGTGCTTCTCATACTGTGCTTCACAGTAAGCCACCTTACTGTGGTTATCTTCAGGACGGTTAAAGAGAACCCGTTTAAAAGTGCGTCGGGTGGCTTAGTGGCTTGAGTGCCGGCCTGCGAACCAAAGGGTCTCTGGTTCCAGTGCCAGTCAGGGTACCTGCCTGAGTTGTGAGCCACCAGCAGGGGGCGAGCGAGAGGCAACCACACATGGATGTTTCTCTCCCTCTCTTTCTCCCTCCCTTCCCCTCTCACTAAAACTTTTTTCCCCACCCTAAAACTTTTTTTTTTTTTAAGTGAGGCAGATCTGGTTCCCCCTCTGCTCACTCAGGGTAGGTAGAGCTCAGGTCCTTCCTGTGGGACTCACAGACCCTACATGATTTGTCTCCCTCCACTCTTTCACCTCAACTCCTAGTTCTCTACCCCTTGCTCACTCTGCTCCAGACACACTGACCTCCTCGGGGCCCCCAAACTCTCCATCATGCTCTGACCTCAGAGCCTTTGCACTGACTGTTCCCTTCAGGTTTTTACTCAAATGGCGCCTTTTCCCACCTTTTCACCGACGCCTTCTCTAGTCGTCCCTTCTGTGTATTGATTACCCCCCCCATCACACTCCGGCTTTTTCTCTACAACATTCACCACCACCTGACAGACTGTTCATGTTATTTATTCTTTGTGTTTATTTCTGCCTCCTTCTACTCTGATGCTTTAGGGAAGCAGAAACTGTGTTTTACTCATGTGCCTGGGAGAGCGCAAGGCCCACAGTAGGCACTCAATAAATCTGAGCGATTGATTAGTGGGATCCTTGGTGTGCATCAGACCCCCTTTTACACTCTTTGCAGGATCACTCAGTGAGGCAGGTATTACTCCAGTTCTTCAGATTGAGACATGCTGGCGTGTTTGAAGAACAGCAGAGACTAAAGTGGCTGGAGCATAGGAGTGGGGCAGTGCTAGGGAGATGAGTCCAGAGAAGTGGGAGAGAGGGTTGGCCGCAGCAAGGTTGGGAGTTTACTTTTCAATAATAGAATGCCTACCTGTGCCAAACACAGTTCTATGCACTGTGGATAGTTCTAAGCTCTGTGCACAGGGGATACAGCTGGGCTAAGACCAACAAAACTCCTTCCTCTCAATTTCCAATAGGCCAGGAGACTAACCATAAACAGGTAATACATAACTTGAGACTGGGTAGGTGCTACTAAGAAAACCAAACAGAATGTGGTAGGGCGATGGACATTTTGAGCTAGGAAATACAAGGAAGGCCTGAGAAGTGTCCCCTGGGGAGTTCACAGCAGGTGCAAAGGCCCCAGGGTGGAAATAAATTTGGAGCGGAAGGAGACCAGTGTGGCTGGAAGTGGAGAGGAAGGAGGGGGAAGTGGGAGATTAAACCGGGCTGGTTGGGAGCAAGACTGTCAGGTCCTACAGGTTTTGGTGAAGTTGAGGTTTCACTCCACGCGAGAAGTTACTGAAAGCTTAAAACAGGAGGAAAACACGATCCAATGGGCATCCACATCGAGATGCGGACATCACGTGCCTTCTTGAGAGCGTCTTGAGCACCATCTTTCTCGTGATTGCCACCCACCTGTTACTGACCCCACTGCTTTTGGCCTTAGAAGCAATGCCCCTCTCAGGGTGAGAATCGGGCTTTGAGCCAGAAAGCATACGCCAAATTCCCCTCCTTCCCTTGCCTGTGGACTAGTCCAAGTGTGGTTCCCCCCTGCAACCCTTCTAGAAAAGTCCCTAAAGCTGTGTAAACTTACTCATTGCTTGTCCTCAAGGCTTTGTGGGGGTACAGCCAGTGCATCATTGCTGTTGTAACATTTTATCTTCCCAGGTCTCCCTTCTGTTTTCCCCTCACTCACCAGCTTGGACTTGTAACTTCCAAATAAATCCTTAGAACCCTAACTTCAGCCTGGGCTTTGCTTCCTAGCCAAGGGTATTTTTCTCCTCCAGGCCTCAGGAGCACATTTCGTACAATGAAAGGGTTGCCTTTTAAGTGCCAGACCTTTGACACAGAATTCATGTGACTCAGTTTCTCACTCCTGTGTCTACCCATGTGGTTGGGGAGCCCAAACTACCAAGAAGCCAGTTAAGAACTAGGCTCTGGAGGCGGATGGAACTTGAGTCCTAGCTCCCTGCTTCTCATTCTTACCAGCTGTGACCCTGAAGAAGTGACTTCACCTCTCTGAACCTCAGGCTCCTTTTATATACAACGTGATTATAGTAGCTACTTCTCTACAGTGGATTAAATGACTTCATTCAAATGAAGTAGGCAGAACAGGACTCTAACACGAACGCAGTACATGTCACATTGAATGGTGTATCTGCCCCAACTTCAAGGGAAGAGAAACAGGTGTCTAGGGAACTTACCAGGTCCCTCCAATTGACCCACTGATGTTTACAAACTGTAGGCAACATGATCCCTTCCAAAATATTTTTATTAAAAAAAAAAATAATTACAATCAAGCCCCACCACCCATCCCACCCCCAAACCACCACAAAACCTGCCTTTCTCTTAAATAACGCGGCATGGAGCAGTTTGGTTTCCACCCTATTGCACGTGGTCCGGCCTGGATACGAATCAGGAGGCTGCTGGGACTGGGGTATGGCCGAGGAGGTGGGGTTCAACTTGGGGGGAGTAGGTCCTACTTCTTCCCGGCAGAAGAGGCAGAGCTTGGGTTTCCATAGCAACCAGGCAACACATCCCTGTCATCCTTGGACAGGGCCACCTTATCTTCCCTGAGACCCCAGTGGCCACAAGAGAAGTAGGAACTGGGGGGGGGGAAGGCAGAAGAAATGTGGAAGTGGGAAATCAGACTCCCAGAAACAGTCTCATTAAGGCATTTGGAACAGATAAATTAATTCAGGAAGACCCACCTTCACAGAAGGATGTGGTAACCAGATACACACACATGCAAGACAGTTTGTGGAACCCTAAAAAGGGAGAAAAGGAGGCCAACCTTGGCTTAAAGCCCCCACCGACACACACACACACACACGCATCTAGAGAACCAGCCCAGTCGCTTCTCAGCCTTTTGGCTAAGATCAAGTGTAAAGATCCAGTCCACTGAGGCTGAGATGTGCAGGGAGCACCCCCACCACTGCCGGAGTTTTAAGATCCTAGAATGATTTCCATGATGTGATCTAGTTCATTCCACTCCCAGGACCCTGGGGCACAGAAGAGGTTGTGAGGAGGCTCCGTTGGGGCCAGCGCAGGCTCCTTCTCCACCGTGGAAGTGTCGATGTCCATAAAAAAGTCATCCAGACCTGAGTCCCCCAGGTACCGAGAGCTCAGGGCTTCTAAAAAAACTGGATCAGGCTGGGGCAGCACTTCATTTGGGGGGCTTTGGGGAGCCACTGGATTCTGAGGGGTCTCTGTCTCGTCCATGGAAGTCTCCAGCTCCCTGAGAATAGAGCCAATGGTAGTAGACAAGGAGAAGTCCTCTTCACCCAGGAAGAGGGGCTCAGGAGGCAGGGCAGGTGCTGGAGCCAGGCAGAGCGCGGCCTGGAGCTGCTGGAGGGTGTTGTGGATGAGGACATGCCTGCGGAGGCTGGGTGCTCGGGGCCCCAGGCTTCGCTGGACTTTGTCTAGGGAGATGCGGAGCAGGGCTTGCTGGTAGCTTCGCAAGCCTGCTGGACCCCAGCCCCACTTCTCATCCTCCTCTTCCTCCTCCAAGTCCGAGTGTTTCCTCTTCAAGCCTCCTCCTACCATGATGCCCTGTGGAGAGAAGAGGTGTAAGTCAGACACAGTAGGGCTAGCCCAAATCCTGAATCTCTGTACAGTTGTTGATTTTTAATGATCTGAGCTTCAGGTTTTGCATCTATGAAATGGAGAGAGCATAAACCCCACAAGGCTAAGAAGGAGAGTAAATGTATGCGACTAAGAAAACAAGACCTGAACACAGCTGGGTTTGAATCCCACTCATTTGCCTGGATCACCTGGAATAGTGAGGTTTCCTCCTTGAGACTCAATTTCCTCATCTGCAAGATGAGAATCCTAAGCCAAGTCCCTCTGAGCCTTAAAACTATTCTTTCCACAGTACTCATTTCTTCAAATGTGACACATACAAGACAGGGTTAGACTACAGAGACCTAGACTGGAATCAGGGAAATCTCGGTTTGAATTCTGCCTTTCACACTGCTCTGCTGTGTGATATTGGGAAGTGAGATGACATGACCTCTCTGGGCCTCCGTTTCCTCATCTGTAAAATGGGGATTGTAAAAATTCTCACCACATCCTCAAGGAGACCCCACGTGTAATATGCACAGGGCTCATCACACAGGAAATGCTTACTGAACAAGAGTTAATTGCCATTTATGCATTCAATAATTTTATTTATTGAGTGTCTACTATACTCAAGCCATCTGGAGCCCTGTTAGGGGACCTATTTGTCGAGACTCTTCTTTCTGAGTATATTTCTGTCCATGTTCTTTTCCTAAGTGGGAGTGCTCATAACAGCAAGGAAAGGGCCTTTCTCATTCCTTCCGTACAAGCCTTACCTTCTCACCAGCCCCAAAGCGAGGCCCCGTAGAGAAACTTGCTAAAACTTGACTCACGGCAAGCCCCACCCCCTCTCCACCTATCCAACCAGACCCCGCCCCTCTACTGGCCCCGCCCCCTGCACGGATCTATAGATGTCTTCAGCAGCCAGGCACGCCCCAACTTGGAGCAGAGGCTTCTGGGAAATGTGGGCTAAAAGCATTTTCCAGGTACGCACGAAGACTTTCAGCGTGTACAGCAATCCCCAGAGAGCTCCGCACGCCACAAGGAGGAACCTCCCCCACCCTCCCTCAGGGCATGCGCACAAACGCCCGGGACGGGTGGGGGAAGGGAACCCGGAGGTCCAGCTGCCGGGTGCCTGCCGAGCCCCGCCCTCCACTGCTCCCAGGGCGGCGGGTCTGAGCTCTGCGCCCTGCACACCCCTCCCCCACCTCAGACCGCGGCTGTAACTCTACTTTCTCCGGATCCTTCGGACCCCACAAGGTCTTGGATTCTTCCCACAAACTGCTCTCGGATTCAGAGACGCAGGCCCAACTCATCGCTCAAAGACTACAAATGCTCTCCGATCCACTCCGCTCGGGACACTAGTTATCTCAATTTGGAGACCGTTCCACTTCAACTTTCCCTTATTCTCCCCTTTTTCAAACGCCTCTCGACTTCCCCTCCAAACTCCTCTCTCTAGATAGAAGACCTAAACATGGAACTCTCCCCGGCACCTTCTCTCCGCCACTGCGCCTGGGAAACCAAGACTGCTTTCTCGCTTCTCTAGAATGCCCGGGATCCCAGCCCCAATCTCTCACATTTTTTTTCCAGAACAGTAGAGCCCCGGATTCGACCCGTCCGGAGACCCGAATTGTCTTAATTTCAGATTTCCTGCCCCAAAAGTTCCTTCCCTGGTTCTTTTCCTTCTCCAAATACCCCAGATCCTAGCTTCAAATTCCGTCCATTTGAAGATCCTGCCCAACAACTTCGCCGCCTGTCCAGGGTCTCGAATTCAGTCCCCGCTCCCCAAACCCTGAATCTGCGCTCCCCGCTCCCACCCAGACTTCGCCTCCACAACTCTCCGGACGCGCCTCCACCTCCCCCAACTCAGGGCAAGCCTCAAGCCGGGCAACCAGCTCTCACCTCAGCTACTAGGTTCACAACGACTACCACCAGAAGCGTCCGCAGCTTTGCGACCCTCCTCTGCTCGCTTCCCCGGGGCCTCTCGTTCTGGCTTCGGGCTCACTCGGCTCCGCCCCGTAGCCGAGCCGTGAGCTGCGATTGGCTGAAATCCTGAGCGCCGCGGGGCGCGGATTGGCTTGGCAGAGCCACCCGCTGCCTCCAGAAGACTACCCACCCGCCCTCCCTTCCCTGGCGTCCGGGACCATTTAAAGGATTCCGACTCTACAGGGGGCGGGACCACGTCTCTAGGGTCAAGGGGATATCAGAACTGTTCCCTTCAAATCAGATACTGTCCTCGCTCCAAGGTCGTCAGCACTGCTCTCTGAAACCCTTTATACCAGGCCTGGACCCCATAGCAGAGCAAAACTGGTGGTCACGTTCCGCCTCACCCGCTCTCTGGGAGGGCGGGGCTGAGCCACTAGCGGAGGCCGCGCCCCCGGAGTTCCGAGGGAGGGCGCTGCGGGCGCAGGATGACGCCACTGAAGGCCAGCCAATAGTTTCTCGCGGCGTACGTTGCCTGGGCGATCGCAGCCCACCCTTCCGCTGCCCTTGTTCTCCCGCTCTTCCCAAAACTTCACTTCCCTGGCTCCCTAACCTTCAAGACTACTTAGCAAATCCTCTGGTGGCCGGTCCGTCCCGCATCGTCCTGACACCCCATCCTGCCTTTCTCAGGAAGGCACCTCCGCTGCTGCAGACTGACTCATATCTCCCCACTAGGCTGGGGACAAAGTCCAAATTCCGTACTTGTGCAACAAAGCTCTTCAAGGTCTGCCTTGATGCACACTCCTTGCTCCCTACCGTCCTGCCGCACCAATTCACTTAGAGTTTTTCTAAAATGGCTTCAGGTGCCCTCCACCGCCCTGAACACAGAAATTTTGTCTGTACCTACGACATTGCCAGCTACATAGCAAGTACTCACAGATGAGAATTAAAGGGATCAAATATATGGTAAGAGATGGAAAAACTTTTAGTGGTGTGTACACAATACAGTATACAGATATTGAATTGTAATGTTGTACACCTGAAATTTGTATAATGTAATAACCAATGTTACCTCAATAAAAATTAATTTTTAGAAGAGGTTTCTGGGCCTTTCAACTTGTTTCCCCATTCTGAAAACAGACCTTCACTTCCTAGGCTGCCTCTCCTCAGAAATCATCTAAAAGATTTCCCCTTCTTGGAAGCCCTCCCTGATGCTCCAGGGTGGCTTGGTTCCCATGGGCCCTGTGTTTCCCCCATCAAAGGCCTGACCCCTCTGCCCATGTCTCCCCCATCCTGGCCCTGAGCTCTCACAGCCTGGACTGTGGGTTTCAGGACAACAGGTATCAAGGTTGTCTCTGTCATCCATTGTATGGTCACAACAACACCTAGCAGAGGGCTGGACACAAAACAGGCACCCAGAAAAAAGTTTGCTAAATGCCCAGGCAATGTGGCAGACAGAAATAAAGAGGGCAGAAGTAAAATAGTGCCAGCGTCCAGAAAGTTTGAACCAGTAGTGCCCCACCCCCACAAGTTTTCGCCAGGTTACCCAAGGCCAGTTCTCACTGGATGGAATTTGACAGCCAAGTCGTCTTACACTGTTTGCAGAAACAGTGTAAGACTAGAATGGATTTTGCCGGTGGTGGAGGAGAGGGAGGAGGGGAGAGGGTGGTGCAGGGGACCTGGGAAGGGGCGAGAGAGGAGCGGCTCTCACTCAGGCCTGGGGAAGGTGTCTCTGGGGAATAAAGGCAAGGACAGTAGATGTCAGAGGGACATGATTAAAGGGGCCATTCTTCCCTTGCTTCCTTCCAAATCTATACCTCCTCTAGGTTCCTCATCTCAGGGAGGCCCCACTGTAACCTGGTCTCCAGGTTACAGCCCCCTTTCCTCCCGGATGTTGCCCCTCCCCCCACCCACCTAGTTGTTCCGGTCAGGCTCCACCCACTCTCTCCCCTTCCTCCTCTGCTCTTTCCTCCTGGGCTCCCGACCTCCACTCTTGCCCTCCTCCCACCCACCTTCGCACAGTACCCAAGGGAAGTTTTATCAGACCCAAACCTCACTGTGTGTGCCCCCTCCCTACCAATCAGTCCCCTGCCTCCCTCCTTGCAGAAAACCTCAGAATAAAGTTGAAACTTTTTACAATTTAGCATCCAGGGAACAGTCTCTTGGGTTGACCACTCCTCATCCCTGAGAAAATAATCATTAACCGTAAGGGATAGATTTTAGTTCTTCGTGTGTTCTCCAGCCTCCTGGTCTTTGCTCATGTACTTCCTTCTGCTCAGAATGCCATCACACCTTAGGACCTCTTCCTGGCTCATTCTTACCAAACCAGATGTCAGGTGGGAGCTCCCCTGTTCAACAGAGCCTTGTTTGCTCCCCAAGTTAGGCCAGGTGTCCCCTCTGGGTTCCCATTGCCCTCTATGCTTCCTCCATCAGAGCCCTGGCCACTGTGGGTTGTCACCACCAGGCTGTGAGATGTGTGCCGGCAAGCCTCACAGCTACCTCAGTCACCATTGGGACCCCAGCACAGGGCCAGGTGGAGAACAATGACTCAAGAAACTGTAACTAAGGAAATGAATGAAGGAACACCCAGAAAACCTTACGCACGGGGCACACAGAGACATCGAGATACCCGCAGCCAGAGTTGGGCTTTCTAGCCTCATCTGAAGCTCTGGGCTCAAGATTTATTGATCCTTTCCTTTGTTCTGCATTTCCCAGGACGCTGTCCTCCTGGGCGGGGACGGAGCCCTAGTTGTACTGGTGGGAAGGGTAGACGCTGCGCCCGTCATACTCATTGGTGGTGAGGCAGCGCAGCATGAAGTGGCCCAGGTCATGCTTGGAGATGACCCTCGAGGGCCCGTGTCCATCCAGGGTCACTGTGTAGGCCCCAGTCAGTGGCTGGTCTCCTGTGAAGTGAAGACAGAGGGGATGGGTGAAGATGTGCTTTTCCCATCCCCCAACACGTGGTCACTACAGTGATGGCTCCGGGGGCCTGCAGTGCGCCCGGCATGAACGGTATTAGAGCCAACAATGCATGAAACCCTCCCCACGGGCAGGGCACTGATCTACACCCTTCCCTCCATTCATCCGACAGACTGTTATTGGTGGCCTGTTGTGTCAAGTGCTGGGCACTCATCGAGGGACAGAGCAGACAGGGTCCCTGCTCTCAGCATGCAGGCATTTGCTAAGTAGAGACAACTAATAAGATAGGGAAGTACAATAGACGATCTGTTAGACTGGGAGAAATAACGCAGAAAATGGGCCAGGAACTATTTCTTAACTCTGTTTTACAAGGGAGGACGCTGAATCTTGAAGAGGGGAAGTCACGTGCTGGTGGCAGAGGCTCGATTTGCTCTAGGTATCTCCGCCTGGATGCTGTCCAATCTCTGGACCCCTCTGGGGGGACCGAGGGACACGTCCCAGTCCCACGGGTCAGGGCATGGGTCTGCGTTCTGTGGGCAGTGGGAGAGTGCATTTTCCTGACCTCATGAACATGGAGTCGGTGTGTTCTGATGCCAGGGACACAGCTCGGTTTTTCCTAGGCAATGCAGACAGCGGACGGGCACGACCTGGCTGTTGCAGGGCATCTCGTGGACGCATTATAATAATTTGAAAATAATGCCTGCCAGTGAGCAACTGAATCTCGGGATCAAAGGCAGCACACCAGCACAGGCACAGCCTGGCGTCGGGTGCACCCCTACCCTCCTGGCATTCCTACTAAAAATGTTTACTCTGGGCCTGTGAGAACACAACCAAAAATCCAGAATGCAGGCATTTAAAAAGATGCCAGGCCTGGTTAATGTCGTGAGAAACACGATAAAGAAAAAAAGATGTGAAAGACTGCTCCAGATTTAAGGTAGCGTGGCAACTCGCCACAGTGCGGATCCTCGATTGGATCCTGACTTGGGGGGAGGGGGAGATTGGAAGATATTTTTTGACAGTCAGGGGAATGTGAATGGGACATGGATACTAAAGGATATGATAGAGTTCACATCAACTTCCTTGGTTCATTTATGGTCCTGTGGCTTGTACACAAATATTTTTCTTCTCGGGAGATTTCTACTGAGGTTCTACGAGTGAAAGTGTGAGAATGTCTGCAACTCACTCTCAAATTGTTCTGTCAAAAATACTAATGCAAGCCCTGGCTGGTGTGCCTCAGGGGTTAAGCACTGGC
>PVKM010023256.1:0-21267 GCA_004027735.1 Carollia perspicillata | reverse complement strand
GTCCATGTGTCATAAGTTCTTTAGCTTCTACATTTCCCACACTACTCTTGCCCTCTCCCTGTCTATTTTCTCCCCACCATCTATGCTACTTATTCTCTGTACCTTCTCCCCACCCTCCTCCCACTCCCCTGTTGCTAACCTTCCAGGTGACCTCCATTTCTGCAGCTCCGCTACTGATTTAACTGTCCGCTTAGTCTGCTTTTGTTTTTGGTGTGGATGTTAATAACTGTGAGTTTGCTCTCCTTTCTCTGTTCATATTTTTATCTTCTTTTTCTTAGGTAAGTCCCTTTAACATTTCATATAATAAGGGCTTGGTGATGATGAACTCCTTGAACTTGACCTTACCTGAGAAGCGCTTTACCTGCCCTTCCGTTCTAAATGAAAGCTTTGCGGGATAGAGCAATCTTGGATGTAGGTCCTTGCCTTTCATGACTTGGAATACTTCTTTCCAGCACGTTCTTGCCTGTAAGGTCTCTTTTGAGAAATCAGCTGACAGTCTGATGGGAATTCCTTTGTAGGTAACTGTCCCCTTATCTCTTGCTGCTTCTAGAATTCTCTCCTTCATTTTAATCTTGGGTAATATAATGATGATGTGCCTTGGTGTGTTCCTTCTTGGGTCCACCTTCTTTGGGACTCTCTGAACTTCCTGGACTTCCTGGAAATCTATTTCCTTTGCCAGATTGGGGAAGTTCTCCTTTATTATTTGTTCAAATAAGTTTTCCACTTGTTGCTCTTCCTCTTCCCCTTCTGATACCCCTATAATGCGGATGTTGGAATGTTTAAAGATGTCCTGGATGTTCCTAAGCCTCTCCTCATTTTTTTTGAATTCTTGTTTGTTCATTCTTTTCTGTTTGGTTGTTTGTTTCTTCCTTCTGGTCCACTCCATTGATTTGAGTCCCAGTTTTCTTCCCATCACTACTAGTTCCCTGTGCATTTTCCTTCATTTCACTTATCAACATCTTCATTTGTTCATCTAATTTGCCACCAAAATTAACCAGTTCTGTGAGCATCCTGATCACCGGTGTTTTGAACTGTGTATCTGATAGGTTGTCTGTCTCTTGGTAGCTTAAAAGTATTGGCTCTGGGGCTCTGAGCTGTTCTGTTTGAGTCATTTTTGGTCAGGTGACGCCTGTTACATACGGGTGTCAGAGCCCTAGGTGTTTACCAGGGTGGGGCAACCTAGTCACTGGGTTATGACACTGTCTGTGTGGGTGGGGTCAGAGAGGAAACAATGGTGCCTGTTCTGTGCTCTCTTGGATTTGTGTCCTCTCTGCTGCCTCCCACAAGCAAACTGGGCCCCCCTGGTGCTGGTTCCCAGGTGGGCAGGCCTATGCACACTCCAGGATCCTGCGAGTCTCCCCAACAACCTCTCCTGTGAGTCTGGGAGTCTCTCCTGGCACCTTTTCAGTTGGTGTTTTTAGGCTTTATTTCCTGTCACTGGGGCCCTGGGCTGTGCGGTCCATCTCACTGCCCGCTCTTGCCTAGTGTATCTGGGCACAAATGTGTGTCCGCAGTTGGCCAACCGTGTCTAGGGTCTATAAGATCCACGCCACCTACGCTCCCCCAGTGCTCCCGGGTCTGCCAGCCACTGCCTTTTCCTGCTGCGTTCCCTCTCGCTGACTCCGACCCCTTACTGTTCTGGTTGAATGGTTGTCGGACTTCCATAGTTCAATTTTCTGTGTTCTGGTTGTGTTATTGCTTGTAAATATTTGTTGTCTTTAATCTTGGTTGTGAGGGGAAGCACAGTGTTTCCACCTACGCCTCCATCTTGGCCGGAAGTCCCTAAACACATTCTTAATCTGCCCCCTGCTCTTGGCCAATAGTGCCCTGCCCTCATTCACATGCTCTTTTTCTCTCACTGGGACCAATGCAGGTGAATGGATTCCTGTTGCTTTTGAGATTGCCTGCCAGCAGGTGTAGGCCCTGCAAATCCATCTACAGATCTGACTATGTTCGGGGGTGTCAAACTGATTTTCACCAGGGTCCACATTGGCCTCGTGGTTGCTGAATGCAATTTTAGGACTGCATAAATGTAACTACTCCTTAAGTAGGGGCAAGGAGCTCTACATTCAGCCCTTTGAAGGCAACCATGAGGCCAATGTGGTCCCCAGTGAAAATGAGTTTGACACCCCCGATTGTAACTCCTTTGCATGGTGCATCGTGGCCCACAGCAGTCTCAGTGCATGGTGTTGTCTATGACAAGATTTATTGATGACAACAACTTCCAATGCAGAGAGTAGCAGAGAATCCTAGGTATCCCCAGACTCATAGTTATTTTAAAGAGAGGTGGGCAGGGTTGGATGCACTGCAAAAACCTCCCCATTAGAGAACCCAGTCCACAGGTGGGTCTAGACACAATAGAATGTAGACTAATTTTTAATAAGACCTGTCCAAACACTGAACCTAATAAACTACTTTCATGGTCTCCAGAACTCAGCTAAAGAGTTTGTGTATCCAAGGACTTGCTGTCCTTCCCAGACCTGGCACAGGAAGAGGAGAGGGTCCCCACTGAGACCACACAGTTTGTCCCTCCCGAGTTACATAGTGTGTGACTGTTCCTTGACTCTCACTTCAAACTGCTGACACCCCATGCCATTCGTGGTTCCTCAAGCTGGTTCTTCTGGTGTTCATGCTGTCTTCTGGCCAGGGCCTGGCCTGCCTTATGCTCAGGGATAACCTCCTCCAGAAAGCCTGCTGCCTCTTCCTGGGCTCTGCTCTATTTCATCGTTTTGTGAACAGGGTTTGTTTCTGTGTTTGGGTCACCTCAAACTGTAAGCAACTGGAAGGAAAGGTCTACCACATTAACCTTTGTATCCCCAGGGCCTGGCACCTGGCATGTTAAGTAATGGCTGAATGCATGTTTGAGTAGACCACAAAGGAAAATGCAAATCACCTATAATCTCACTAGCCAGAAATTAAACCACTGAATTAGTTACCAGTGAAATTAATTTGGGATATACTCTTCCAGATTTGATTTTTTTTAGCTGTAGAGCTATATTTTTCACACAGACAGACACACACACACAGACACACACACACACACATCCCACAAACGATATTTTATTTCACAGAATCTGGATCAAATGCTACCTCTTGTTTTAAAATCTTTTCCCATCAAATATCTCATGAACAGTTTCCCTTCTCATTAAATAGTCTTATAGTCCTTGGATAATAGTGTTGCACAGTATTTCATCCTTACCAGACATACAGCTTATTTTCCAGCTGGAATTATTAATGCTTTCTTTATGCAATGAGAATATGTGTTTCTCATGCTGAAGAAATGTGGTAAGCAAATACTAGATTCAAAGAAAAGACAAAGAAGTAAAGACACATTCTGGTTGTACTCTGCCTTGGCCTTTAAGATTCTGGGATTTTAGTCCGGCGAGTCGTGACTGTCTGTAATGGAGGTTCCTCTTTGCAATGCCTTTTGTGTTGATTGTTTCAATTTTTTTTTTCATGGCAGGACTATGGCGACTCAGGAGGCCACTCCAGGCAGCCAGTCAGAGAACAGTGTTTTGGAACTGCCATCTGCTTGTGACATAAGAGATTACATGCTGCAAGAAGCCAGCCAGGAGGCCCCCAGCGAGGCTGTTAGTTCTGTAGAAGCCCTTTCTATTCCTTCCTCTTCTGAGGTGGACCCAGGTATGAAGCAAAGTTTAAAATAAACTAACATTAACAAAAACCCCAAGCCCTAGTGTGTATAGGTATGCCATAGTTTGTTTCTCTCTCTCTGGAATCATTCATTGGCTCAGGTACAGAAACATCTTATCTAAACAAAACTGGGGAGAGACTTCAAAGGCCAGCCTCCCTGGTGTAACCATCACAAAAAAACTGTTTCCTGCAAGCCTTTTTTTGGGAGGGGCGGGTCTAAGTCCCTTTCTGATCTCCATCCAAACGCATTCAGAAGCAGGGGAACACTTGGTTCAACAGGGAGAGGGGAGTTGTTTTTTTGGTTTTGTTCTTTTAAAACTTCAGAAAATAGCAATGTAGGCCAATTATGCATTATAGGTAATAGTAATAAGGACTTTAATATTCCTCATGTGAAGGATACTCTGGTTTAGGTAGCAACTTTTCTACAAGTTTCTCTGACTGAATTACTGAAAAGTCTGTTATTTAAGTTTAATGATAGTTGCTTGACTTAGTGACCATCTCTGGTTGTAAAGCTCACGTCTTCCTGTTCATCGCCCAATTCAGACCTGGTGGTCGTCAGACCTGGATTCAGAGCCTGGCTCTATTCTTCCAGAGAATGCAATGTGGACTCAGTTTTTATTTGTTATTGACTAGTGGATGAATAATCCATAAGAAAGCAACTGTCCTTATTTAAAATTTGGTTGACAGTTCTAAAAATGAGAAGCATGTTGAAATATTTATATTGGAGTATTTGTTATGTTAATAGTATAGGCATTTCATGCAAAAAAATGTTCTTTTAGAAACTCTTATAAAGGTCTAAACGTGGGAAGGTGCAGTCCCGTACGAAGACAACCATTTTGTGTGGTATCGGTGGCTGTACTGGGTCAGATTGTCTCGCTTGAATCCCGGTCCTGGTTCTTCCTGTGGTTTGACCTTGGGCAGGTCACTTGGCCTCTTCTGTTTTGGTTTCCTTATTTGTAAAATGGAAATAGTAACATGTGCCTCATTGTGTGGAGGGATAATGAATATGTATGAGGCAGATGGTAGACTCTTGGAAACCCAGCTCTTAATAACTCACAGCATCCGGGCCACTCCACACACTACCACGCTGACCAGGCTCTCTCTACATTCGTGACCTTCCACCTCCAGGGAACCCTTTGTGCTGATCCTCCATCACACACCATTGTCCTAGTGTTTTCACTCCTCCGTCCTCCTGGGTGACTGTTTGTGTCTTCTCCTCTCCTTGCAAACTTCTGTGGCCTCCTCCTACAGCGTTCCTCTGATAACCTTACTAGCAGGTAAGCAGCTCAGCAGGGTGAGCTGATTTTCTGTTTCATTGAGAAACCAGAAGCAATCAGAAAAGAATGACTACACATGCTGCACATCCACCAGCTTCCTTCCCTCTTGTGCCTGTGGAAGACCAACCCCTGTTTTATCTTTCACTGCTGCACTACGCCCTGTCTGCTGTCACCTGCTCGAGGCTGTTACTCTGGTAGTCTATTGTATCATCAGACCGCCACTCCCCATTGTTAAGTCCGGGAGACACTCCTCAAACCTCACCTGCTTGCTCAGTCAGCAGCATTTATAGGGTTGACTTTATCGTTCTTGAATTCTTTCCTCGCTGGGCTCTCTGAGAAGTAGCCTCTCATGGTTCTCTTCTTAGTTTTCTGTCAATTTGCTGCCAGTCTCCTTTGGTGGTTTCTTCTTGTCTCCCCGGCCTTTTGATGTTGGAGAGCCCCCCGGGCTGAGCCTTCAGATCTCTTCTCCATTGTCACTCACTTCCCGAATCTCATCCAGTCTGGGGGCTTTTCACCCTCATTACCTTGCTCAGTCTCACATTTCTCTCTCCAGCTTGGATCTCTAGCTTGACACCTCGACCATGTGTATACTTGACATCGTCACTTAGATTTCCATTAGAGTTCTTATTTAAACAATACATTGTTGTTCTTTTTAGTTACTCTGATTTCTTAAATTTGACACATCCTAACCCAAATTCCCAATACTCCTACCCCTGCTACCCCTTCCTCAGTCCCTTCTCCCTTCTACACACATACATACGCTTGTTATTTGAGACTTTCTCATCTCAAAGAAAGCACTTCCATCCTTCTGTTCACTTAGGCAAAAATCTAGGAGTCATCCTCAACTTCTCTCTTGCTCTTAACCTCAGGTTGAGTCCAATGGCAAATCCTGTGAATTTTACCTTCAGAATAAATCTAGGATCTCAACAGTTTGTGTCATCTCCACTGCCACCACCCTGCTCCAAGCCAGTGTCATCTGTCTCCTGGATTGCTGTTGCAGTCTCCTAAGTGGATTTTTCCACACCTTCCTTATCTTCCCACAATCCCTTCTCAACTGACAGCCAGAGGATCCTTTTAAAATACAAATCAGATCATGTTAGTCCTTGGTACAAAACCCCATGGCTTCTCTTCTGACTCAGGGCAAGAGCCCAAGCCCTTCCCCATGCCTCTCCGATCTCACCTCCTCTACCCACGTCCCAGGACTAGGCCTCCGCCCCCCAAAGCCTGTCTCTCTGCCCTGTGTGCTTGCCCTTCTGGGAGGCCACCTCTGCCTCCTGTGTCTGAGAGCCAGCTCCTGCTGATGATCCTTTATCGCACCCTTTCCGGCTTTATGCTTCGCCACAGATCTAGTGCCCTCCAACATCCTATGTATTTAATTGTGGCAGCCTGGTTATAAGGTTATGGGCCCAGGCTTAAACCTAACTTTCGTACAGGATTCCCCATTTCACCCTGCAGTTGCCTCTGGCTATGGGCCTGTCACTGACCTGCTCTCTCCAGGCAGGCTTTTTGAAGGGGCTGCCTGCCCTACTTCATTCTATTTCCTCTCACAAGTCTTCCTCATTCCTGGGTATGTGACCTCCAACCCCACTACTCCCTAGGTGAAGCCTTCTCTTGTTGATGCCAGTGACCTTCACTAGGAGCTACACCTAGTGGACACTTCTCTGTCTTTCTCCGTGTGCTCATGCTCTGGCGGAGGACACTAGTGGTGGTAAGGGACATGAGACTTAAGAGTACTTTCTAAGAAACAAATGAATTGATAACAGTCTGAGAGTATCAGAAAAAACTCAGAAGTCTTCGTCTTTAGGCACTTCAGTCTGGGTACCCAAAGGTAAGTGAGGCTGGGTTATATTTGTCTAAATAAACAGCTCAGCTGTCCTTAAACGACCAACCAGCCACTTCTCATGACGTACTGGCAGAGTAAACAACTTGTCACGTAAGCCAGGCACAGGGTTACGAAACTCCCTCCCTCTGCCCATCCTGCTGAGATAAGGCAGAAGGCCCACACCCCAAGAAGGTCTTCCTGGAATACTGTTTCCATCCCGTTCCTCTAAGTAAGTGCCTCTCAGATTTCACTGTGTACTTCAGCTTTCCTGCCAGCTCCGGTCAAAGCCCCAGAGCCTCGTTTTCAGGACTGTGTCATCTGGTGTCTCGGGTATTTGTTCAGAATATTTAACAGCCAGTTCAGCAGCAGAGCAATATTTTAACACGTGGCGAGGCTGTAAGGTGCGTGCCAGGTTAACAGAGGACCCTGCTCGAGTCTGACTGCTCATGACACAGGCCTGCCACACCTGTTGGGTCTGTTTCTATGCTGAGCCAGACCTTAATGCCACAGCTGGGCTGCATCGTCCTCCGACTTGAAATGTGCCTCTTTCCCCCTGGTCAATTCCAGTCCACTTCTGAGGCTGCTGAACTGAATCCATCAGTTTAGTCCTGAGTACATAATTGTTGATGGACATGAACTCCCCTGCCTCGAAGGTACTTGTTTCCTTTCTTTTTTGCTATGGGCTCAAGGAAAGCATAGAGTGAACAGAATGGGAACCCTGAGTGAAATGGCAGATGGTTTGGATAAACCTCTTGAAAGCCAGGTCACGCAGGATTCCTGGAGGCCCAGTCCTGTGTGCATTACTATAGCTTGATAAACGCTGGGTAGCTCACGTGGCATGTGTCGCCAGCGACTCCTGAAGCCTTCGTCCTGGATTGTATACACCCAACATATATTCCAATGTAGGACAGAGTTTCCTGGAGTTGTGTTTAGACATCATGACTAGGAGGTGGAATGTCTCAGGCCTTTCCTCAAACTTGAACTTCTGAGATCAATTGTTGGACAAATGGGTTGAATGTATATAGTAAGTTGAATGTTAAACACAATAAGTCTTTGATGATTAAAGGTCCTAGCCGATAGACAGGTACTGTTTCAAGTAAATTATGCTTTCATGCCCTCTTATTTTTCTTTTGGAATTTGTCAACATCCAATCTTCAAAGGCCATTTTATAACCTGTGTATTTAGGCATTTCATCCAAGAAATTTGATATTTAAGAGTAGATGAATATATCTTTTTTCTTTTAATGATCATGAGACATTATAAGTTCTTAAATCCAAAGTTTCAAAGTAGAATTTATATAATTATGGTTATGTTGTTGTCATTTTTAATAGGAGCCAGGATATAGTTTAGATATGGAAATAATATTAAAGATATTTTAGAAGAAAAAAATTGTTTAATAAAAATATATTTCTATGAGCATTCAAAAGCCAAGTGTTTACATTAAGAAACTTTTAAAATAAAGGTTTCAAAATGCAATGTGGTAAACAAGAATTAATACATATAGTAATTAAAAATTTGAATAATGAAAGTACAACAAAAATACTTAACAATATAGAAAATGTCCTAAGTTATATCTTAAATGATAATTACACGTAAATCTCCTTATACTTTTTAGCATTAGAAATATATTTTAAGATAAGGGAAAATAATGAAGAGGAAAGAAAAGAAAGTGAAATAAAATAGGTAGAAAACTGTTCACTTTAATAGTATGTAGAAGTGATTCTTTGAAGATACAGAATAAATGTTTGAATGCACACACCAGGCAAGCCCTTCGAAAGGATGCTTTGTCACTTCAATGAAAATTCTTTTTTTAAATATATTTTATTGATTATGCCATTACAGTTGTCCCATTTCCCCCTTCATTCCCCTCCACCCTGCACACCCCCTCCCACCCACACTGCCCCCTTTAGTTCATGTCCATGTGTCATAAGTTCTTTAGCTTCTACCTTCCCACACTACTCTTGCCCTCTCTTTTTCTATTTTCTCCCTACTGTCTATGCTACTTATTCTCTGTACCTTCTCCCCACCCTCTCCTCCCACTCCCCTGTTCCTAACCTTCCATGTGATCTCCATTTCTGTGGCTCTGCTCCTGTTTTAGGTGACCGCTTAGTCTGCTTTTGTTTTAGGTGTGGATGTTAATAACTGTGAATTTGCTGTCATTTTACTGTTCATATTTTTATCTTCTTTTTCTTAGATAAGTCCCTTTAACATTTCATATAGTAAGGGCTTGGTGATGATGAACTCCTTGAACTTGATCTTATCTGAGAAGCACTTCATCTGCCCATCCATTCTGAATGAAAGCTTTGCTGGATAGAGCAACCTTGGATGTAGGTCCTTGCCTTTCATGACTTGGAATACTTCTGTCCAGCCCCTTCTTGCCTGTAAGGTCTCTTTTGAGAAATCAGCTGACAGTCTGATGGGAACTCCTTAGTAGGTAACTGTCCCCTTATCTCTTGCTGCTTCTAGAATTCTCTCCTTCATTTTAATATTGGCTAATGTAATGATGATGTGCCTTGGTGTGTTCCTCCTTGGGTCCATCTTCTTTGGGAGTCTCTGAGCTTCCTGGACTTCCTGGAAGTCGATTTCCTTTGCCAGATTGGGGAAATTCTCCTTTATTATTCATTCAAATAAGTTTTCCACTTGTTGCTCTTCCTCTTCCCCTCTGGTACCCCTACAGTTTGGGGTACCAGATGTTGGAATGTTTAAAGATGTCCTGGAGGTTCCTAAGCCTCTCCTCATTTTTTTGAATTCTTGTTTGTTCATTCTTTTCTGTTTGGTTGTTTGTTTCTTCCTTCTGGTCCACTCCATTGATTTGAGTCCCAGTTTTCTTCCCATCACTATTGGGTCCCTGTGCATTTTCCTTCATTTCACTTATCAACGCCTTCATTTGTTCATCTAATTTGTGACCAAAATTGACCAGTTCTGTGAGCATCCTGATCACCAGTGCTTTGAACTGTACATCTGATAGGTTGGGTATCTCTTGGTTGCTTAAAAGTATTGGCTCTGGGGCTCTGAGCTTTTCTTCTGTTTGAGTCATTTTTGGTCAGGTGGTGCCTGTTACGTATGAGGGGTGGGGCCTTAGGTGTTTACCAGGGCAGGGCAACCCAGTAGCTGGGTTATGACACTGTCTGTGGGGGCGGGGTCAGGGAGGGAACCATGGCGCCTGTTCCGATCTCTCTCGGATTTGCATCCCCTCTACTGCCTCCCACAAGCAAACTGGGCCCCCCGGCGCTGGTTCCCAGGTGAGCAGGCCTATGCACTCTCCAGGATCCTGGGAGTCTCTCCAACGACCTCTCCTGTGAGGCTGGGAGTCTCTCCTGGCACCTTTTCCATTGGTGTTTTTAGGCTTTATTTCCCATCGCTGGGGGCCTGGGCTGTGCGGTATGTCTCACTGTCTGCTCTTGCCTAGTTTATCTGCGTGCGAATGTGTGTCCGTGGTTGGCCAACCGCCCCGTGTGCCCTGCATGCCCTGTGTGCTCTGCTCATCTCCCCCAGGCCCCCGGTGCTCCCAGTTCTAACAGGCACCACGTTTTCCTGCTGCGTTCCCTCTCTGCCAGCTGCCGGCTCCTCCCCTCTTACTGGTCTGGTTGAATGGTTGTCAGACTTCCGTAGTTCAATTTTCTATGATCTGGTTGTGTTATTGTTTGTAAATATTTGTTGTCCTTAATCTTGGTTGTGAAAGGAGGTACAGTGTTTCCACCTACGCCTCCATCTTGGCCGGAAGTTTTAATGAAAATCCTTTAATGAAAAGAATAATGCTAAATTTCAGGTACAAAGATGAAGTTTTTCTCCTTAAGTTTTAGTGACTTTTAAAAATATGGACACATTTAAAAGTGAAATAACTCATAAGACAGACAGTTTTCACATTAAAGTATCTTTTTACATCGAATTAAAAGACATTTTTAAAATATGTGCATTAAAATGATCTGCAGCCTAGTGTCTCACCACCCGGTGCCCTCTACACTGAAGATCCCGAGGAAGAGACAGGAGACTGGTGATCCAAGTCTCTGAGAAATCACACCACCAAACCTGGTGCATCCTGTCATGTATCAGGTTGATGGGGGGGGGATTCTTTTTGGAAAGTCTGAATGTTTGTGTGACACCGCATCTCCGCATTTGTTACCGCTTTCTGGAATGGATTGAGTTATGCAGCTGCAGCCACGTAGACTTGATTTCAGGTCCAGACTGGAGTTTTGAACTCTGTGCTTGCTACTGCTGGAGGGCAGCAGCGTGTGCTGACTGTGTGTGGCCCACGTGGTGAAGGAGAAGCCATCAGTGTATGTGATGAAGGCCCACAGAGTTAGCGAATGGCGTACCTTCTGGGCCAGGGGCTTTCAGAGCGTACTTCACACAGCCCTGTAGGGGCTCCGTGGTCAGGAGAGGGGGGCAGTAGTGAATTTACTGGGGCCTTGGACTCTCCACTCTTGCTCATCCACGTTACCTTATTTACTGTGTGGGTTTCCAGACAAGCATTCATTGGAAGAAAGGATATCGGGGCCAAAAAGAGTTTGAAAACCACCAAGCTCACCTAGTTGTCTCATTTTCTACAGGGGAAAAGTAAACCCCAGGATAATGAAGAAAATCAGCAACGTCACAGAATAACCTGGCAAGTCCTATTTCCCAGGAGACCCTCTGTACAGACCACACCCAACTGTGACTGTTCTGTCCCTTTAAATAAAAATAAAAAAATAATATAGTTCTCTATTTTAGGCCGCTAAATTGTAGATAACAGCCAATAGTCATTAGAGATGATAATAGTTTAAGAGTAGAATTATTTTTAAAGGCTCACGCATGCTATTTGCCATCTGGGACACTTCTCATCATGCCTCGCTTTTGAGTTTCAGGGACACGTGCTGGGGGAGAAGAGACTTGTTCACTTCTGTGTACTTTGCCTGCAGTCACAGTTTTACAAAGAAATCCCAACCGAGTTGAAAAGCAGGCTGTGTGCCTACTGACAGCCACACCTACGGACATTTATCTTTTCAGGCCACGTGAACAGCAGTGCCCACATGGTCTGATCAGATAGTGCTCCTCAGGGGCTTCCCGAACTGAATGTTCATGCATGACTTGTTGCTCGGCTGTGTCTTCTTAAAACATGAGAAAACAGCTTGATTAAAATCAGTTAAATGCAGGGTCCGGCAGAAGTAAGGCCTGCTTGAGTGTGGTGGGTAGGGTCCGTGAGTGTCTCACACAAGATGGGCAGCAATTTGAACATTTCACCTACAATGTCATATGGTGTGTTTGAGTGTGACATTGTTATGTTACAGAATGACATGCTTATGATTTTGTAATGAAAAAGGGACCCTATATCTAGTATCTAGTCACTAGTATCATTCACTGTTACATATTTATAGGATAAAGAAGACTATACATAATTGAAGGGACGACAGAAAGATTAATAGTTTGTCATTTATTATACACTCACATTCCAGGCGTTGTGCTATGTATTTTATGTGCACTGTTCCTTCTGATTCTCACATCTACCCCTGAGAAATAAATACGACTATAATCACCATGTTACCTGTAAGGAAATAAGAGCCTTAGAGAGAGGTTACATGTTAATATGTCACCCAAAGAATGGTGGAATGTTGAGGCTCAAATCTGGGTCAGGCTGACTTCAAAGGCAGAACTTGAAAGAAATGCAAACATCCAGGTATGAGTAAGTCCTAAGTAGTATTGAGTCTTAAATACAGTTACCTCCGTGGCTGCTAGCTACTTCCCGCTAAGTCAGAATACCATCAATATCAGCCCCCTCTCGGAGCGGCCAGCGTTGTTCACTGCCCACTGTGTTCCCCGTTCAACCTCTCATCTTCCCTTTGTCGAAGAAGCTCTACCTACCTGCATACTAATCAGAGAGAAGGCATTGCTTTCTCAGTTAAATTTCTCACACCAGATAGGATTCAGTTTCTTATGTTAAAACCAAGGGAAAGAAAATAAAGTCAGGAATTTTAACTCTGTTTGCTGGAATGAATGAAACCCTTGATAATTTTTTCTATCCAGAAGAAATATTCTCATCTGGCCTGGGAACTCTTCTTATTTTTGGCTCTTTGCCCTTTGAAGTTGTAAGTCATGTATTTTGTCTGCTGAGTGGCTGTGCTTTATAGACCAGCAAGCTTCCTGAAATTTTTGGTAGAGCTGGGTTTTGCTAACATCAAACATACTAGCAAAACCCAGCTTATTGAAGCATAACTTTTAAGGATCAATGTTTTTAAATTCATACCTGTTTGCTTGTCAGGGTTAATGCTTTGTTCTCTGCTTCATCTGATCACAGTGCCTGCAGCTGCTGCCTTCTAAACCCAGTCCCTCACATGTGAGTAGAGAATAAGGGTGCAGTACCTGGCACATAGTAGGTGCTCAGTAAAGGCTGGTTGAATAACTAAATGAAAAACACATATAAATGAAATTCAGTGTGATTTTAAGATAGATATAAAGTATCACAGTACCTTGGTTACCAGTTTATAACTATCATCATCATATTTAAGCTGGGATTGATCTTGTGTATTATAGGATGAGAAAGTTTCTAAGTTAAATAGAATATACTCTTACATAAGCCCTGCAGGTCGGTTTAACTCATTGAGAAAGTCTTTAGCCCAAACTGGTCTTCCTAAAGCCCCTGGATTTTTTCCTTAATAATAATAAAAAAAAAAAAAGCAGAGAAATGAACATGAGCAGAGAAAATGAGGCATGTTCCCATTGGAGGTGCTTCTTTCAGTTATTTATTCAGCAAGTGTTTCTCCAATCACAGTGTGAGGGCTTATGATGGTAAGAATACCCCTGAAGACTTTTATTTTAAACAACATTGCTAAGAAAACTATTCCTATTACATTTTATAGTATATGAGGGAGTTTTGTTTGTTTGATTTTTTTTTTGCTTACAAAATAATGCAGTGGGAAATCTGAATACATTTTAAAAACAAACAAGCAAAGAGACTTAGTCTCATTTCTATACAATATACAATATTTAGTACTTATATCCAGAATTTTCTTTTACAAAGAACTCTTGGAAAACATCCGGGGAATATTAGGCATAGTATAAATTTAAAAACTAGGAAATTACCCACAGCCAGTGACATTTTAGAAGTAGGGTTTGGGGGAGAAAGAGTTAAAATAACATCCCATGTTTTCAGACTGACACCTACACAGCTGCTCTGGGTCTAGAACTTGAGAAGTGCCTGGCAAGCTCTTGATAGTGGGCATAGTTTGAATCTACTGCCCTCTAGTGGCTACTCTTTTGCATATTCTTGAGCCTTACTAAGAAAAAGAATTTAAATGTACCAGATGTCTAAAGCTTTTGTCATTCATTCTTTGCAGAGTTTTTTGCCTACTAGGTACCAGACTTAAAGTTGTTAGAGATTATTTACTCTTGAAATCTGAGAAGCTCCCTGGCTGGTGTGGCTCAGTGGACTGACCAAAGGGTTGCAGGTTCAATTTCCAGTCTAGTGCACCTGCCTGGATTGCAGGCCAGGTCCCCAGGAGGGGGTGTGCGAAAGGCAACCACATATTGATGTTTCCCTCCCTCTCTTTCTCCCGCCTTTCTCCTTTCTCTAAAAATAAATAAATAAAATCTTTTTAAAAATTAAAATAAAAAAGAGATCTGAGAAGCTACCTTGTCTTAAGGTCTGCCGTGTTAGGTCTAATTACTGTATGTGCGTTCTGTAACCTGAGGACCCCTTTTCATTTACTTTGCTAGATTGATTGCAGGCTAGAATGCAGACATAAAGAAAGATGCCTGTTTTTTCTCTGCACATTTGCCAAGTACAAGTTGTGCTTTAAAAAAAAACAAAGATAAGACCAAAGGGTTTAAATTTGCTTTATCTGATAAAATTATAGTAGCCTTGAAGGGTAAATGAAATTTTAAAAACCTTTTGGGATTTCTAATCTGACAAGATGGCGTAGACCTGTTTCTCCTTGCTAAGTACAACTGGAAACCCTGGAAACCAAGAGGCAACCAAAGAAAAACATTGGCAGGGGTAAGAAGAACAGGGATTGGTGTGGAGCCCCAAACCAACTGACCGAAGGAACAACACAAAAGTAGGGTGTCTTATGTCAACGGAACAAAGTGACCAGGACCCCTTGCATCCTGACCTGAAACCCAGCAACAAGAAGGGGCCTAGGTAGACTCCTTTCTCCCCAGGATTGACCTACTGTCTGTCCAATATCATCAGGCTAACCCAGCACCCAGAAAGAGGGAATTGTCAGGAGACCCATAACAATAAGCGGCCACGGGAAATGGCCTGAGACTCCCATGCCCTGCTAAGCCAGACTTTGGTGGCCAGAAGGCACAAGCAAGGGGATTCTGCCGATGCATGTACAGTGACCTGGCCTAAGACGTGCCTTTGTCCCCATGGGTCTGAGACTGCCCTCCCCTACCTATGTTCTCTGGGGCGCCTGGAAAAGGGGATTCCCACCTAAATAAGCAGTCCAGCCTGGGAAGCCTCCACTGCCCAGGGGATTTGAGATCTCTCACCCCCACCAAGAGACTCCCATGGGCCAGGCCAGTCCTCAGGCAGCCCCAGCAGGACCTGTGGGAGCCTCAGCTATAGCAGACGAAGCAGGCAGACCAAAATAAACAGCACAGGCTCTGAACGTTACACTGTCGCTGGAACCACGGCCCACCAAAGTAGGCCATGGCCTGCCTGCCAAACCTGAAGAGGGTGTTTGTGGGCTCAAGTAAAGGACCAAAGCTCTCTTAACATAATATTGTCTAAACATAGACAACATGCCCAGGATGCAACCAAAGATCCCTATCTTGGCACCAAGAACTGAAAACCACAACTTGAGTGAAAAAGCAGTCACAGACACCAACATGATGAATTAAATGTTGGAATTACCTGACAAGGATTTTAAAGCAACCACCACGAATATGCGTCAGCAGTCAATTACCAATTCTCTTGAAGCAAATGAAAAAATGGAAAACCTTAGAGAAGAAATACAAGTTATAACAGGAAGCAGATGGAAATGATAGAATTGAAAATTGATAAATTTTAAATTATTCTTCAAGCTAAATTCCTAGAAGAAAAATAGCCTTTATCACATTAAAAGTTTTTGATACATATTTTAGTTTGTCCTCAAGAAAAGGGATGAATGTCATTTCTTCCAAGACTCTTACTCAGTACCAGTATAATTTTGCTAATAATATAGGCAGAAAAAGTAATTTTGTATTTCAGTATGCATTTCTCTGATTTTAGTGAAAAGAAACACTGTTTTCTTGGACATGGTTTTTCTACACGTACTAGCCCTCTGACCTTGGGCAAGTTGCTACACTTCACTTTGCTCAGTTCCCTTATCTGCAGAATGAGAATGGTCGTCTTGCCTGTTCCCAGGTTGTCGTGAGGCTTGAGGGAGGCATTGGGGTTTAGTACACTTGGCAAGGGCTAGCTGTCGTTGCTGCTGCTGTTTCGACGAGTTCTGCCACTGGGGTTGTTTCAGACTTCCACTTCTTTATGAATTCCTTTCCGGAAGACACCAAGCTTATGAAAGAAAATCATTAGGCAATTCTGTAGAAGGTTTAACTCTAGTTGTGACTGTAGCCAACGTAGTAGTTCTTGACTGAAGGTGATTCTCTCCCCCAGGGGATATTGGGTATTATTGGGTGCCACCACACGGTGGAGGGCAGTGCTTCTGGTGTCTAGTACATAGAGGGCAAAGATAATGCTAAACATGCTACAGTGCGCAGGACGCAAGAATATTCCGGCCCCAAAAGTCCATAGTTCTAGTCTTCCTCCACCATCTCATTAGTTCATATAGTTCATTGCTTTTCATACTTCAAGACATCATTTGTGCCTTTTATCTTACAGATTTAAAAAAATTTAATCCCTATATTTCCAAATTCAAATTATGACATTTTTCTAAGGGCTCTTACGACTGAAAAGTAAATTTCTACTTACTTGACTTATATTTAAGTTACTTATATGCATGGATTGACAGGGTGGCTCGTAGGGCGTACATCCTGGCCTCTTCCACCTCAAACTCAAAGAAATGACTAGAAAAATTATATCTGTCTCTATATTTGTATGTTTATTTCTCTACCTGTCTCTGTCTCCCTCTCCATCTCAATCTTTATCCTTGCCTCTCTGTCTCTATCTCTATCTCCATCTATAGCTATATATCTATATCTATACTTACCTGTATCTCCGCATCTTCTCCGTGTATCCCTTGGAAAAGAAGAAGGGGTTATCGCTATGGACCAGAAATTCTGTGTCTCATTGAAAGGCTGTGTTTGTCAAAAGAGGCTAAGTTATACTGTGGTAAAAAAACAACCCACAAATCTAAGCAATTTATTTGTTTACTTATTTGTTTAATCCTTACCTGAGAACATGCTTATTGATTTGAGAGAGAGAGAAAAGGGAGAGAAACATCAATCAGTTGCCCTCTGTAGGTGCCCTGACCAGGGAATGAACCCACAATCTAGGCACGTGCCCTTACCAGGAATCGAACCTGTGACCTTTCCATTTATAGGATGATGTTCCAACCAACTGAGCCACAGCAGCCAGGCCATCTGAGCAATTTAAAAGCGTGCATTTTATTTCTCACTCATCCTGCATGTTCATTTTGGGCTGTCAGGAGGGTTAGTAACCCATGGACCATCTCAAATGTTGCCATTGCCATGTAGAGGGGAAAAGAGAGCTCCAGAGGGTTTCGATCAGCAGTTAAATGATCCCTCCTGGAAGCGGCAAGCATCAAGCATCACTCCTACTCACAGCTCATTGCTCAGAACCGTTTACATGGCCCCGCTTCCGCCATACAGCCAGGCGGTGCAATGCTGCCAGTGGCCTGAAGAGGGGACAATTGGGAATAGTTGTCATATAGCTTTACTGACTCCCTCGAAGGCCCAGGTACAGGGGATCTGATGGAAGGAGAAAGCCGCAGCTGGCAGTGAGCACAGCAAAGAACCGTGGAAGGTGGGAGCTGCTCCTGGAGATGTGGGGAGCAGGAGGGACCCTGCGCAAAACACGGTAATTTATTAGAGTGCCAGGGCAGGAATAGCCTGGGGGAATCGATATCCACTCACATCCCAGAGATAGAAGAACTGGAAGTGCTATATTTTAAAATTTAGATATTTTTGCTGTTCAAAAAATATTTAATGTGCTGTGGAAATTACACGAAGTCTTCTTTATAAAGTCCTGTGTTCAAAACCACGGTGCCTAGTACAGCGCCTGTTACATATTATGTGCTCAGGAAATACCTAATTGAATGATAGCTCTAACTTTACCATAGGAAAAGCAAACACTGGTTTTTAAATTATCTTCATCATCATCACCATCATCATCATCCTATTATCTTATCTCATGGTTAAAGTTGGCTTTGGAAACAAGTGAGTGTCCTGACCCCTTGTGAAGTCACTTTAAGGAAGCTCTCCTGCGCAGCAAGCGGCCAAGATCCAAATAAAAGGCCCGAGAATTTAGACCCTGACATCCTTGTTTTTTAGCAGAGTCCTCATTTTTCTTTGCAACTTCCTTGACCTACCCGCCATGTCTGCCCCTCTCACCCTCTCCACTTTGTGAAAAGATGGCCTTGGTCCTCCAGACCCAGCTTTCCTGTTGGTGGCTTCTGTCTGCACTGGGTCTCTGGAGATGTTGGAGGTGCAGAGGAGGCTCTGGAGCCAGATCTGCCAAAATCTGCCACATACTCGGAGTCTCTGAGGAAGCCTCATGTGCAAAATTTGAACAATGCTGTCCTACATCCTAAGGCACTGTGGTGAGTCTTAAGTGAGGCGATGCTTAGAATGTTCTCCGAGGGTGCTTGGCGGTGTGTCAGTACCTGATCCAGGGTCTGAGTGATCGCCCTTGCCGTCAGCACCACCCCCCTCCAGTCTCCACCCACGTCCAGCTCCAGGACTTCTCCCAGGAGTCTCCATGTCTCTGCCTCCCAGCTTTGCCAACCGGGATGCTGGTTTCTCTGACATTAGTTTGTTTTGTTTTAAGCCAATCCCCCAACACTCCAGAGTCCCAGGATACCATTTTTAGGGCTGGCTCGGTCTCAGGTTATTTCTGGCTTGTAACCCACATAGCTTCAGAAAGCATTTGCTAGCTCTGTCCCCTTCTGGTTTTCTTCTCTGTGAAACAGGAAGAATGTTTTTTTCTTCCTAATTCCCAGGGATTTGGAGGTTTTCTCTTCCTTGATTCTATATTTTATGCCATCTCACCAGCTTGTGTGTGTCCTTAAAGTCACCCTCAGTCCTCGTTGGGGAAAGATAAAGGTATAAATAAATACAGAAACACATAAATAAAATGAAGAGTAGGTATGAAAGCAATGAAAGAAATTCAAAACATCACACATATACAAGATATTTTTAGCTGGTAGGTTGGAAAATCCACCTTATCATTACATCTGTTGGCCTTAGAAATGTTCAAATTGTAGACTTTGTGTGATAGCTCCAGAAAACAGGATGTAAGGAAAATGTGGAGGAGGTAAACTTGCTTTGATCCTTTAAAGATAGAAGTTCTGAAATAGTTAAGTAGTAAAGCTAGGAATATACTTTAGAAAAGATTTTATTTACTTATTTTTAAAGGGAGGGGAAGGGGGGGAGAAAGAGAGGGAGAGAAACAGCGATGTGACAGAGAGACACAGACTGGTTGCCTCTCCTACATGCCTTGACCCAGGACCAAACCCGCAACCTGAGCATGTGCCCTGACTGGGAATTGAACCCGTGACCTTTTGCTTTGCTGGACACCCAGCCAAGTGAGGCACACTGGTCAGGGCTAAGAATATACTTGCAGCACATGCGGCCACAAGTTGTTAAATGGAAGAACTAACGTAGAGATCACACTAAATCTCTCAAACTCAGGAAGTAGTCACTGCAAAGGTCACACACAAAAATGATTACAAAGGGAGTTTAAGTCACTTAGGAATAGTAATCATGATAGTGCGTTCGATCCCTGGTCAGGGTGCGGATGGGAGGCAACTGATTAATGTTTTTTCCCTCACATTGTTGTTTCTCCCTCTCCCTCTAAAATCAATAAACATATCCTCAGGTGAGGAGTTCTAAAAAAATGAGGGTAAGAAGTTTTCAATTTCAGCTCCCTCCCGCAAGATTGAAGCAGCCGAAGGAGAAGAGTCGCCGCCGCCGCGCCTCCCTGAGCTGTTCGGTGCCTGCCAGCGGCTTCTGGACCAGGTGGAAGCGGCGGCGGAGCCCACCGGTTCCCGGGCAGTGCAAGGGAAGGTGCTGGAAGGACTGCGCCTCCTGAAGCAGTCGGCCGAGATGTTGTTGCAGCTCGACTTGTTCAGCCGTAATGAAGATTTGGAAGAGATCGCGTCCTCTGACCTGCAGTACCTGATGGTGCCGGCACTTCAGGGGGCGCTCGCTCTGAAACAAGTCGACCCCAGCAAGCGGCTAGACGATCTGCAGTGGGCTCGAGAACACTTTTTAATCTACTTAACGCAGTGCCAGCACTATCGCGTGGCAGAGTTTGAGTTGCCTAAAAGCAAGAACAACTCAGCTGAGAATAACACAGCTGGCTCTTCCGTGGCCCATCCTAACCTCGTTGCCATGGCATCTCAAAGACAGGCTAAAATAGAGAGATACAAGCAGAAGAAGGAGATGGAGCGTAGGCTGTCTGCCATGAAAGCGGCCGTGGAGAGCGGGGAAGCAGACGACGAGCACGTTCGTGAGTATTACCTCCTGCACCTGCGGAGGTGGATCGGCATCAGCTTGGACGAGATGGACAGCATTGACCAGGAGATCGAGATCCTGAGGGGAAAAGAGGTCCCCGGAGAGGCATCAGCTCCTGGCTCGACTCCTCAGTCCAGGCCTCCAAGGAAACCCTTTATTCTCACTCGGAATGCCGCCCAAGCCAAAGTATTTGGAGCTGGTTATCCAAGTCTGGCGTCTATGACAGTGAATGACTGGTATGATCAGCATCGGAAGGTGGGAGCTTTCCCAGATCAGGGAATGCCCAAGACGACCTCAGAGGTCAGGAGAGGGGCTCAGCCACACAAAGAGCAAGAACAGAAGGAGGAAGAGGATGATGAGGAAGCACTCCAGAGAGCTCGGGAGTGGGATGACTGGAAGGACACCCATCCTAGGGGCTCTGGCAACCGACAGAACATGGGTTAGTCTTCCCATAACAAGACGGGATGACAGGGGGCACACCTCTTCCCCCTCGAAGAAAAGCTGTGCTGTCTTCTCAGTACCTGGGTTCCGGCTTTAGCTCTGTGTCACGAAGGCAAAGACGCTTGATCTTGCTTTGCATTCAAATAAAGTGGCAAGCAGTTAAGTGTGTACTTGTAGCCTAGATGATGAACCAGTGATTCTCGTTTTGGCATTGTCCCAATCATGTATTTCAGTTTCTTCAGTGGAAAGAAAAGGGTACTGAGAAGTGGGCTGTGTACAGTCAATGGCTGTGTGAATTCTCCTTCAAAAATAAAGTCCTTTGTATTACAGGAGCCTGTGCAAGAAGAAAAAGAGAGAAAGTTTTAATTTCAAACCGTCCTATGTGGTTACTCTGGTCTCTGAGTTTGTAAGGCCACCCACCACCCAGGCCTCCCCTGAGCTCATCAGGTTTAGTATGTGGTCTCT
>PVKM010023255.1:0-21278 GCA_004027735.1 Carollia perspicillata | reverse complement strand
GGAGGTGGGGAGGGCTGGGGGGGGCTGGGATGGAGTAAAAGGCAGAAAACTGTACTTGAACAATAATTTAAATAAACAAACAAACAAACAAACAAATAAAATTGCTGTGGCTGTTTGAGGTGTTTATTGTTCCATATATATTTTTGAAATGTTTATTCTAAATCTCTGTAATATGTCATTGGTATTTTAATGGGGATTGTTTTGAATCTATAAATTGCTTTGGGTACTGTGGTATTTTGATGATGTTAATTCTTCCAATCCATGAATACATTATATGCTTCCATTTATTTGTGTCTTAATTTCTTTCTTCAGTGTTCTGTAGTTTTCTGAATACAGATATTTTACCTCCTTGGTTAAGTATATTATTAAGTACTCTTTTTCTTGTTGCTATAGAAAATGGGATTTTTTTCCTGATTTCTATTTCTGCTATTTCATTGTTGATGTACAAAAATGTCTTCAATTTTTTAGTACTGATTTTGTATAACAGTTTTGCCAAATTCACTTATTAGTACAATTAGTTTTCTTTTGGGGGTCTATCAGGTTTTCTATGTACATTATCATGTCATCTGCAAACAATGACAGTTTTACTCTTCCTTTCCAATTTGGATGGCTTTTATTTCTCTTTCTTGTCCAATGGCTGTGCCTAGGACGTCCAACACTGTGTTGAACAGAAGTTGTGAAAGAGGACATTCTTGTCTTGCATCTGATCTTAGTAAGAAAGCTTTGAGTTTTTGGCCATTGAGTATGAGGTTGGCTGTAGGTTTCTCATATATCACCTTTATTATATTGAGGTATGGTCTTTCTACTCCCATTTTTCTGAGCATTTTAGTCACAAATGAGTGCTGCACCTTATCAAATGCTTTTTCTGTACCTGTTGATATGATCATGTGATTTTTGTCTTCCCTTTTGTTTATATTATTTCCTTTATATATATAAATTATTATTTATTCATTTTATTATTTCATTTATATATAATAATATAAATAAGTGAATATAAATAAGTTAATATAATAAGTTAAGTCCATTTAATCTAGGGCATTGTTCTATGCATCAATATCCTTGTTGATATTTTGTTTGGAAGATGTATACATTGTTTGGAGTTGGGTGTTAATATCCCCTACTGTAAGTGTGTTGCTGTTTATCTCTTTCCTGAAGTCCTCTAAGATTTTCCTTATATATTTGGGTGCTACTATTTTGGGTACACATATGTTTATAATGTTTATGCCCTCTTGATGGATTCTTTTCTCGAGTATCATAAGGTATCCTTCTCTGTCTTATTTTATGGCCTTTGGTTTGAAGTCCATTTTGTCTGATATAAGTATTGCTACACAATCTTTTTTTTCCTGTTCATTTGCTTGAAATATTTTTTCCAGCCCTTCACTTTCAGTCTGTGTAGCTCTTTTGTTCTGAGGTGTGTCTCTTGTAGGCAGCATATGTATGGGTCATGTTTTCTTATCCAATCAGCTACCCTTTGTCTCTTGATTGGAGCATTTAACCCATTTACATTTAAGGGTATTACTGATAGGTACTTATTTATTTTCCCCCTTGTTATTGCCTTCACTTCTCTCTCATTCTTTTTCTTCCTCTTTTAAAGCAGTCCCTTTAGTTTATCTTGCAGTGCAGGTTTGGGGTAGTGTATTTTTTAGCTTTCTTTCATCTGGGAAACTCCTTATTTTGCCTTTTATTTTAAATGACAGCCTTGCAGGGTAAAGTAGTCTTGGTTGCAAATTTTCATGTGTAATTACTTGGAATATTTTCTGCCATTCCGTTCTGGCTTATATGTTGTGTAATCAGCTGCTGGCCTTATCAAAGCTGCCCTTTATGTTATTTCCTGATTCTCACTTGTTGCTTTTAAGATTCTCTCTTTTCCTCTACAATTTGGCATTTTAATTATGATGTGTCTTGGAACGAGTCTCTTTGGATTCCTCTTGATTGGGACCCTCTGTGCTTCCTGAACTTGTGTGACTGTTTGTTTCACTCTCCAGGTTCAGAAAGTTTTCTCTCATTATTTTTTCAAACAGGATTTCTATCCCTTGCTTCTTTTCTTCTTCTTCTGGTATTCCTGTGATTCAAATATGATTCACTTCATGTTGTCCTCCAGTTCCCTTAAACTATCTTCATGTCTTTTAGTCTTTTTTCTTGCAGCTCCTCTACCTGGGTATTTCTTTCTACCTTGTCTTCCAGCTCATTAATTTGATCATCTGCTTCATCCTGTCTGTAATTCCTTCTAGTGTATTTTTTTTTCATTTCAAACATTGTATTATTCATTTCTTCCTGATTCTTATTTATGGTTTTTATTTCTTTTCCATGCTGTTGTAGTTCCCACTCAGTTCCTTGTAGTAGTCAGTGAGTTCCTTGCACATCCTTAAAACTGTTCTTTTGAATTCCGTATCTGATAGTTTGCTTGCCTCCATTTAATTTAGCTCTTTTACTGGGAAATCTTATAGTTCTTTTGGTTGTATGTTCTTCCTTTGTCTCCCCATTTTAGATTACTCTTTTTGTTTGTTTCTGTGATTCTGGATGCTCTGCTTTTCCAGCTGTCTTTATGGAGTGAACTTTGGTAAGGTTCTGTGGGATCAGTGGTGTGGTCTCTTTGATCTCCTTGTCTGGAGGCTCTATGGTTGCCCTTTCTTCCATTTGTGCAGGATTTCTTGTTGTATTTGGGCTTTTCTTGTTCATGGCTCCTATGTTGGTGGGTTCTCCCCTCCAGCAGGTTTACTGGATGTCACACCTCCCATCTTTAGCAGAAGATGTCATCATTTCTCAGTTGGAACAGGTTCAGGAGTTAGCACTGTCTCAGCCATTAAACCCACACTGCCTGCCTTTCAAATCTCACTCCCTGGCAGTGGTTCACCTCCTATCCACCTACTTGCTCATCTCTCTTACTGTCCTGTATCCAATATTAACTTGAATTTTTATTGAACTTTGCCTATTTGGACAACATAAAGAGGGAAAAACCAGTAGATTGGTCTTTCTTTTTTCTTCTCAATCTTAGAGAAAAGCACCCAATCCCAGACACCCTTTGAACTGGCTTCTCCTTTGCTGGTATGTTCCAAATCACAAAAGTACCTGTCAAAAGCTTTGTTCTCTGGACACCTCAGAGTTGGTGGCATGTATATTTTATGCATTGTTGGTTGTGTTTAATTTCCCCATTGCTACAAAGTGAAATATAGATCAAGCTTTCTGATAATCAATCACAAGTCAAAATTTGGGGATAGAAATGCTGTTTATGAGTGTTAAATACATGAGTATCCACTATTAAGTGAGATTAAGACACATTTTATAGATCCCAGTAGGCACGTGTTCCTGATGTTGGTGGAATTTTAACAACATACTCTGCCTAGATAGTAGATATAAAATTGGAGGATTTGTTAAAAATAAGATTAAAAATGTGTGGAATTCTACTTGTTCATCAACCAATTACCCCAGGGTGGAGTGGAGTTATGGTTTAATGTTAGTGTTTATGTGTTCATTCTGATTTCTAGGTTTGTTCATTTAGATACAATTGTATACTATGAGAATTGGGGTATGATTTATTCTTTTTGATCTTGATGTTGCTGGTTTTGCTATTGATTTTGGTTGTTGAATTTCAGGGGTGCATGGATGGATTTTTTTTTATTTTAGGCTTTAATGATCTGCTTTAATATAAATGCTAAATTTTTTACATTACTGTTACCAAAACACTACCTTCATTTTAATGCTGGATACTGAAGGAAAAGCTTTAGGATAGAGAAATAAATGAAAGTGGTCTCTCTCTAACTCCAAAATGTATATTTTCCAAAACAGAAAATAACACCCCTTGATGACCTCTACTCTGTCTTTCATTCCAGAAGGAGGTATTTGGACAGTGTAAATACTTAGGAAGAAACCTTTAAAATAACTATTTGTGTCACAGTAAAGTGGTTGTCTCTGAAGGACAACTTGATTGGAGGATCACTGTCCTAAGGAAAAAGAATACCCCATGAACTCCTGGACAAACTAAACACACTGGTAAAGTAGAATCCACACGTCTTTTACAAGGTCACAGCATTCAAACAGTGCCTTCTGACAGCACCTTAAAACTTCTTTCTCTTTCCCTCCCCTATCACCATCAAACAAATTTTTGTGCTCAATTTCTTTCTAGGCATGCTCTCTTCTTCATGACTATGAAGTGGAATGAAGTTGTTTACATTAATTATGCTGGCATGAGATACTGGTTATCAAATGAAAAATCCTGTGTAGTTTGCCAATTCCTTAACACAGTTGAAATAAATGCATGTTTCTCTTGAGTTTTTAATAAATAACAGTAATAAAAGAGGGAGAAATATATTTATTAATCTTCTTTCACATACCAGATGTGACACAATGCATTTTACATATTCAATATGCTATTCAACCTCATAATAAATCTCTGATCTAGATACCATAATTGTCCCTACTTCATAGGCAACTTTAATCACATAAATGCTAGGATTATTTGAATTCACATTTTTAAATACAAATAACCTGCCCTATTTAAAATAACTTGCTGCTTTCTTTAAAGATCTGTAATAAAAACATTGTGTGATCTGGGACCAATCACTGATCTTACTTATCTAAAAATTTCTATTCATAAATTTTTAGCCCCAGACTTTCTAATTCAATAAAGGCTAGAAACTTTGTTTAGATCAATATATGGAGAGATTCGTGTTTAATTCAGTAAACAATACAACAGTTTGTGAGGAAAAACATGGTATCTAGAGTGGGACCTTACTTACTTCATATTGCCCATGCCTACTTCAGAGTCTGGGCAAGAATCAAATATAATACCACATATAAAAATCTTTGTAAATGACAAACCACTATATATTTATGGACTTATCATCATCAATATAAAATCCTGGAAGAAGGTGATCAATTCTGATCTATATATAAAAAACAGAAGAATTAGTCAAAGAGGCCTTGGATGTGGGAAAACTGATGTAGATATAAAAGAGAAAGGGTCATCATGTTGAATGATTAGAAGACAAAAATGGACACAAGCTGGAAAAAATAAAATAAGTTATATGACCAATATTCCTATAAGTTATGATTTAACATCTGCCTTCCTTTGTTGTGATTCCTATCAAGACCTACTAGTACAAAAGAAGTGTCTGAAAATATCTTCAATTTGCTGGTCAGATAGTAGATCATTAGGGAATCAGATGAAAATTTGTGGATATTTGGACTAATGGATTAGTCCAGAATTTAGGTAACAAGCAGGTTAGTAGTGTTACTGGAGGCAACAGTTTCTTCCATGATGTTACAGGAAATGAATTTCAGGGATACATATCTCGAAGGATTTTAAGTAACAGTGGCAAGTTTTATTAGAGTGCTCTTGAAAAGGCTGCTGAACTGACAAGACACTCCCTGCACTCAGCTGGTAGATGTTCACTGCCACCAGGCCCAATGTTGTATCCATGACCAAGTGGTTCATCTCTGTCTTGCTACAGGAGAAGTTCAGATTTCCAGGCTATAGGCCTGCACTTGGGCCACCAGGCCCTAGAGTGTCAACAGGGCCCAGAGCTGCCTCACTCTGGCACCTGAGGCTGGCCTTGGGCAAGTTACTTAACTTTCTTGTGCCTCATTCCCTATCTGCACATCTGCTTCCAAAGTTAAGTGGCACCTGGGCAACCATTGCCACTGCTCTCTGGCCCCTGTGGCTTCCACTTGTTAAGCGTTAATTATATGTCCTTGGGTTTGTGAAGAGGCAGTCTTTTTTCTCTAAAACTATTCAATCTTTTTTCTGTTATTTCCCGGTCTGTGTCCTTATCCTATACCATCTTTTACCCAGCTTTGCCTCTTTGCCTTTATGGTCACCATTTTGGCTTTTACTACACATGTGCATAGTGAAAAGATATGCTCTATACTATCTCTCTGGGGCGGACTCTTGAGGGTGACTGCAAAGCATCTGTCCTTCCTCCTCAGATGTTTAGAGTGACTGTGAAACTGCCTTTTCTTATTTAATCTGGCTGGTTCTGTTTTTTTTTTTCCCTCACTCTTATTAATATATAACTAACTGCCTATGTAACAGTAGCTCTGGAGGACCACAACAGAATTCCGCCAATTGCTGACTATACTCATGGACATACATAAACAGTATATTATCATGATTTAGAGTTATACTTTAAGCTTAGATTTTAATGCTTGAATCCCAAATTAGCCATTTATTACCCTAAGACAAGTTGGTTAAACTCTCTAAGCCACAGTTTTCCTACCTATAGAATATAGGTAATAAAGGTAACTTCTTCATAGGATTATTGTGAGAAATGAACAAAATATCTTCTGTACCTCACTTTTCTAAGTTGCATTGATTTATAATTTAAGAAATTCCTGTGACTGTGTGCCTAGCCCTGTGCCTCTCCCCCACCAGATTCCAAGTGTGCTTAAGGGGGTGGGATCAGGAGTAAGAAGGTACATATAAAATTTCCCAATGAGTCACCATACTGAATATTATCTCTAGACAAGGAGACAAAACCAGTCACTGCTGATGAGTTAACCAGATAAGACACAGAAAATATTTCCTTCTCCTTTTTGGTTTTAAGTCTATTTTAAGTTCCTAGACTTCTTTAGTTCAGTCTGCACCTAGGAGCCACAGTGGAGATGCCTACTTCCATGGGAGTCCCTGCCCTGCTGTTGGTAACTCTATTGCTCTTCCGTAAGTAGAGGTTCAGTCACCCTTCTTGAAGTACCCAAAATGGATCTAGAGAGCACCTGGGGTGGGGATGACAGTTTTAGTGGTGACTTCTTCTAGGCCATACACAAACTATGGGACATTTCCCAGGGATTCTGCGGTGGAGACAAATGAGAGCAGAGAAAACCAAGCTGAGCAACACCTAAGCAAGAAGTCAGACTGAAAACCTGGTTTCTTGCAATAGCTCTGGCATGTCCCATAGGACAAGGGAAGGAGAATAGAGAAAAGAAAGAATCTCCTTTTTTTTTTATTCAATTCCTGAGAAGTTGATCAATTCTTAAAACTCCAAGATCCCAGTACACAGGAGTCTCAGAAGGTTGGGGATAGACACTAACTTATCTTCTCTAAAATTTTACAGCTCCAGATGGCATGTCAGCAGGTGAGTCCTCTGTCCTTGTTCCCTCACTGTCCTTGCCTCCCTACACTATTTTCCTTTGTTACAGCATCTTTGGTTTTTAATTATTCTATTTTCTAATAATTATTAATCTGCTCTTCTCTGTTCAACTCACCTACCATATCCATCTTGCCTTCTTTCTTTTTTTCTCCCATTGAAAATTTTCTCATGTACCAATTCATTCTTTCAAGTCACCATCTCTTCTTTTTATGCCAACAAGTATATGTGTTGAACATTTGAATGTCTTAGCTTCTCTTCCAGGCACTATTACATAATCTCTATCAATTCTTACATCATCATTTTTAATATTGATATTTTATAATTGAGGGTGCTTAAACTCAAATTCAGTAATTTTCTGGAGATTACACAGCAAAGAACTGGATTCTAACTAAGTCCTGTGAATCCAAGTATGGTTCTCTTTCAACTTCATCACCCCCTGATATTTCCTTAGCTTCACACCTCTGTTCTTGGAAGCCTTTTAAGATTAATCCATCTTTATTTTTCTCGCTACCTTCAGGAATGACATATATTTTTGCTGTGTATATACTCATGACACAGTTATGCATCCATTATTCACTTATTCATTTGTTCAGTGTGCCATCCTTTGAGCTGAGCGATGGTTAAACATGACATTGTCTCTGCCTGAGAAAGTATGAAAGCCCTCATTTACAAATTATGAAATTAAAATAAAAAGAATTAAAAATGAATTATTCTATGCCACATATTAAATTTTTCATTTGTCTGTTTTTTTAAATATCCTGCATTTTTGTTCTGCCTTTCTCCCTAGGTGGGAGCTCCTTGTGAGCACAGTAGTATCTCCTCTTTTTCTAAATTCTAGGAATCAGGATAGGATCTAATCAACAACAGTAAAGTGTAGACTAGCCATTGATTGGCTACTGGTATGTCTGTACTTTGAAGTCTAGACAATTAATTTTCAATGATTTTTTTCTCTCTTTATCTCTTTTTACAATTTGATCTTCTCAAAGTTACCTGGAAATCTATGGTGTCCTTGAATCCCCCATGGAATAGAATATTTAGAGGAGAGAATGTGACTCTTACATGTAATGGGAACAATTCCCTTGAAGTTAACTCCACTAAGTGGACCCACAACAACACCGTGTTAGTAGTGACAACGTCAAGTTTGGACATTGTGAATGCCGGATTCCAGAACAGCGGGGAATACAGATGTCAGAACAACAACCTGATTCCAAGTCAACCTGTGTATCTAAAAGTTTTCAGTGGTAAGTTCCAAGTCCATAGAAATGTATATTCTCCCAAGTGAAAAAAAGTCCTATCTAATGATGGGGAGAAAAGTTATTCCAAGGCTTAGGGTATCAGGGTGGGACTTAGGGTCTCTCATTTAAGACTCATCCATCTCTCTTCTTCCATCTCTTCCTCTTCTGTTTGCCTGCCCTTCGGCCTTCTTTTAATATTCTGGGTATTTCCAATGTTATTTCTCTTCTATCTTTTCTCTATAGGTGCAAATGTAGATTATATGGTCAATGGCATGTTGGATATGTGAATATTCCAAAGAGCTACATATCTGAAATAGGAACAAAAGTTTCAATTTAAAGATTTTCTCTGCAATATCCATGTGCAATGACCTGAATGCTAGGAAGTACTCTTCATTTTGAAATATATCTGTGAACATTTTCCATATCCTCTGCTTTTATTGAAAACAACATTTATGTTTCCTTTATTACTTTCCTATTGCTAGTAATTAATGCAGCCTGCTTTGGCATATGTGGGTTACATTAGTAAATGTTAAATGAACAAAGTAAAGATTTCATTTGAATGACTAGGATATTGTTATATTTTACTTTATTTTTTCAATATAAATTTATTTATTTATTTATTTATTTATTTATTTATTTATTTATTTGTTATTTCAGTACAGTTGTCTCCATTTTCCTCCCAACACTCACCTCCACCCCACCCATCCCTGCCTCCTACCCTTGATCCTAGCCCCTTTGGCTTTGTCCATGTATCCTTTATACATGTCCCTTGACATGTCCCTTCCCCTATTTCCCCCCATTATCCTTCTTCCCCCTTTCCTCTGGTTACTGTCAGTTTGTTCTTCATTTCAATGTTTCTGGTTGTATTTTGTTTGCTTGTTTGTTTTGTTGACTAGGTTCTGCTTATAGGTGAGATCTTATGGTACTTGTCTTTCACCACTTGGCTTATTTCATTTAGCATAATATTCTCCATTTCCATCTATATTATCACCAGAGGTAGAATTTCCTTCTTTCTTTCTGATGCATAATATTCCATTGTGTAGATACACAATAGTTTTTTGATCCATTCATTTAATGATGGACACTTAGGTTGCTTCCAGCACTTGGCTATTATAAATAGTGCTTCTGTGAACACTGTGGTGCCTAGGTTCTTTTGCATTAGTGTTTCGCAATTCTTAAGGTATAATCCCAGCAGTGGAATTCCTGAGTAGTTCCATTTTTTAGTTTTCTGAGGAAATTCCATACTGTTTTTCACAGTGGATTCACTAGTCTGCATTCCCACCAACAGTGCACTAGGGTTTTCTTTTCTCCATTACCTCACCAGCACTTGTTTGTTGCTTTGGTTATGATGGCCATTCTGATCAGTGTGAAGTGAACATGTATCACAAATTTTATTACATGTAATTATGTATTTAATGTCCTTATTCTCATTTTTCTCTGTATTTCAAAAGGTTTGGGGCCATGTCTGTTCCTTATGTTATATCTCCAGTTCCTAACATAATACCTAGGGGCTAGTAAGTACTCAATACATTTTTTAGTAATGAATTATTAAATAATAAGAGTCTGTTTCTATGACTAATGCCATTTTAAGAATTGAAAAGCATGAACTGGTGATTCCACTGTTGGGACTATACCCTAAAAATCCCAAAACACCAATTCAAAAGAACTTATGCACCCCAATGTTCATAGCAGCACAATTTATAATAACCAAATGCTGGAAGCAACATAAGTGTCCATCATTAAATGAATGGATCAAAAAACTATGGTACATTTACACAGTGGAATACTATGCAGCAGAAAGAAAGAGCTCCTAGCCTTTGCAATACTATGGATGGAACCGAAGAGCATTACGCTAAGTGAAATAAGCCAGGTGGTGAAAGACAAATATCATATGGTCTCACCTATAAGTAGAATGTAATCCACAAAAGAAAAAAGCAAGCAAAATATAACCAGAAACATTGAAATGAAGAACAAACTGACAGTAACCAGAGGAGAAGTGGGAGGAGATAATGGGAGGAAAAGAGGGAACGGTTTTCAGGAACACATACAAAGAACACATGGACAAAACCAAAGAGGGGTAGGATCAAGGGTGGGGAATAAAGATGGCTGGAGTGGGGAGAGTGGTGGGGGTAAAATGGAGACAACTGTACTTGAACAACAATTAAATAAAAAATTAAAATTAAAAAAAGGAACAGAATTGAAAAGCATACACCAAGGAAAATTTTTAAATGGAAATATGGCTAATTTGTATAAACATATCTTATCTAAGATCAATCCTTGAGGATATTTCTAAAATTTAGTCTAAGGAAATATTTAATTTGTATTTAGAATTTGCATATGGGTGTTAAAACATTTTCATTTAGATAAAACTGCAATGTTTATATTTTTTGTAGCTTCTTTTTTTATTGTTGTTCAAGTACAGTTAAAATATATTTTGTCTATAATATATACGTATATAGTAAATATATAATTAATATGTATAAATATAAACTTTATTTCTACTATGTGAATATATAGATATAATAAATAATAAATTTATTTGCCCTGGCTGGTGTAGCTTAGTGGATTGAGCATGGGCCTGTAAAGCAAAGGGTTGCTGGTTCGATTCCCAGTCAGGGCACTTGCCTGGGTTGCAGGCCAGGTCCCCAGTAGGGGACACATGAGATGCAACTACACATTGATGTTTCTCTCCCACTCTTTCTCCTTCCTGTCCCCTCTCTCTCTAAAAAATAACTAAATAAAATATTTAAAAATAAGTAAATAAATGAATAAATAAATAAATAATTTCTTTATAATGTAAATACATAAGTATATAGTAAATACATATAATTTTAAATGTATTATATAAATATATTTCAAAGTATAAACAAACTTTGTGTTTTTATACATTATAAATAAATATAATTTAAAATATATTATATAAATATTATAAATAAATATAATGTAAATAGATTACATAAATATATTTACAGTATAAGCAATCTTTGTATTTTTATCATTATAAATAAACAGATTTAAATATATTATGTAAATATACTTTAAAATATAAACAAGCTTTATACTTTTATCTCTAATAAAAATGTTTTAACATTCATATGCAAACTTTAAATACATATAACAGAATACAGAATAGCTCCTTCGTTTCCTTAGTGTACATTTTGGAAATGTCCTCAAGGATTGATCTTAGATAAAATATGTCTGCACAAACTAACCATATTTCTATGTAAAATTCTTCTTTAGTATATACTTTTCAATTCTTAAAATGATATTAGCCATAGAAACTGACTTATTTTTTACTGACTCATTATTTAAAAAATGTGTTGAGTAGTCACTAGCTCTGAGATATTTTGTTAGGAACTGGAGATATAATGTAAGGAACAGACATGGCCCAAACCTTTTGAAATATAGAGCCAAATGAGGATAAGAACATTAAACAAATAATTACATGTCATAAAAATTGTGATACATGTTTTGAGAAAGTTTTGGGGTCAATTATGATTAATAATACAACTGGAAAGTCCCTGTGAGATAAGAGAGGACAAAATAGACATTGTTCTAGGTTAAGATACACTAGGCAGAATAGGATGACTTCCCACATAGTGGCTAGAACTAATAACAATGGAGCTAAAGGGAATACTAGGTTTCAGACTTTCCATGGATAGGCTCAGCAAAAGTTTCAGATAAATTTTATGAGCCCAAACTTACTTTTCTGGGGAAGAGACTTATCAATATAAAATTTCACTCTAAGGATTGTTTTTGTATTGACTTTATGAGCCAAGAAACATATTAATGATTAACAATGGTTTCTGACACACACTCAATGCAATCTCATTTATTTTACCTATTATTTATGTATCTATAATCTATTTAGATCATCTGTCTATTCACTAATTGTGGAATAAGTAACATAATAAATGCTCTTTAGATTGGCTTCTCCTTCAGTCTTCTGCTGAGGTGGTATCGGAGGGTGAGTCCTTCCTCATCAGGTGCCATGGTTGGATGAATAGAAATGTCTTCAAGGTGATTTACTACAAGAATGGCAAAGCACTGAAGTACTGGTATGAGAAACACAACCTCTCCATTACCAATGCCACAATAGGAGACAGCGGCAACTATTACTGCACGGGCATACTTTGGCAGAAAAACTATACCTCTGATCCCCTAAAAATTACTGTAAAAAAAGGTGAGTTAGTAGAAGAAAAGGGAAGGAGACCATAGCTGGGGAATGGAGAAGAGAAATTTCTTGATGAGGAAAATAGGCAGGTGGACTGCCTCTATAGTCAAGGAAAAGGACTGTTTTTTTCAAACTTTATATAAGAAAGGGAGTCTTTAAAATATTTGCCTTATGAGAAGGAAATCAGATTTTTTGCCCTGCAGACTTGGTTCATACTAATGTCTGTGAAAGCATGAGACCAGAAGGCAGAATTAAGCTCTAATGGCTCTTCTCTGTTAGAAAATTTGAGACCTAAGTACTATTTAACTATTGCTGGGCTTTTAGTATCTTTATTTGTGAAATAAATGGTTTGATCTAGACTTCATTAAAATCAGTTGGTGAAATGAAATATATATGTGTATATATATACACACGTATGTATGTATATTTCACATCTCATCTCTAGAAATTCTAATTTAATTGGTTTTGACAAGGCCTGGGAATCAGTATTTTTTAAAGCTCTTTCAAGTATGTATAGACAGTGTTTAGAGCCACTAGTCTGGGTGCGCTCTAAGCAATATCCAGTTTGAATATTCTGGGGCTCTATAATTCTAAAGCAATTACAAAAAAAGCAGTAGTTTGTAAAAAGAGTAACATAGCAGAATTGGAAGGAAACTTAAAGATGATTTAGTCCAATATCTTCATTTTACCCAAAAAGTATACAGGAATGATGATTTATTGATTGATTGAGAAATAAGACACTGGTGACTCCCTGCCCTCACTCAGTCTCCTTTCTAACCCTAAATAATAGTATTGGACATTGGTATTGTCAGCTCCAAGAAAGGTCATTTTTCCTATTACCTTCCCCTTTGGGCATATTGGCTAAAGAAACTGTTAGACAAGGGCTGTGAGGGAGATGGTCAGAACTCCTAAGGCTCTAGGGAGCACAGTATAACAAACCTAAACTCAGGAGTGTTTTTTCCCTGAATCTGAATGCTATATCATGCTAGAATTTTATAGACCATACTGGGCCCTTATTTTAGGGAGAATGAGGCCCTGAACCTCATTGCTCAATGGTTAATATGAGTTATGTTTCTTGTTCCATCTAGATTCCACCACACCTCACTGGCTACAATTTCATGTCCCATTTTTGGTGATGATTTTGTTTGCTGTGGACACAGGGTTATTTATCTCAACCCAGCAGCAGTTTAAATCTATCTTGAAGATTAAGAGGACCAGAAAAGGCAAAAAACTTTCAGAACCACATCCGAAGTGAACTCCCACAAAGAACTGATATCATTGCTCAAGAAATATTTGAAAAACCAATTTCTTTCTGGCATCAGCAATTTCTTCTTAATTGTCAAACACAACTCACAATCTACATAGAAAGATCTATGTTCAACTGAACTGTTCAGTAAACCGACTGAAACTGGTTAAGTGGCATGCAGTTTAAGTGCTCAATAAACATCAGTTAAATAAGTAAAAGTATGTATAGATTCATTTATACATCCATTTATTCATTTATTCATATGTCTGTGAAAGAGAAGCACAGTTTGAGTAAAAGAATTATGAAACTATATAACATGATTCTTCCAAGTATTTTTAGGCTTGTCCCCTTTTTTTGCTAGTTTTTGGTTTCGCTTCCAGAGGCAAAAATCATGAAGTTTTAGATTAAACATGTGTCTTGACCATTGTAAATATAAGCTATGAATGAGAACATATGATAGAATGATAGTGATGCTAATCACTTTCATTTTCTCTCTTCAATGTACTATCCTCAAGCTTCTACATCTTGGCAGCCTCTGGGGAGGTCTGGAGCCATAGAACTCTGAGGATGTGGCTCAGTCTAAAATTTCCTTGTGATTGTTTTACCCCTCTAAAAATCTCCCAAACTTATATCTTGAATACCCTCTTACAGCACCTAAACTAAGTATCTTGGAGAGATTCTAGTAAATAATAATAATCAGAACTCTCCACTCCAAAAACAATCCAGAACTGAGTAAATTGCAAGAAAAGAATGTAGACATTTTTGCTTTGTTGATTTCTCCTTTCATTTTATGCCATTGCAACAATTGTTGGAAGCCCAGAATTCTCTCATGGAATAAATGAGACTAAATTTCAGACTCTTAAAAGGCTATCCAATATAAAGAGATTAAACTACGCATGAGAAGAAATGGATCTAAGCCCCTACTCTTCTATTTTCTGGTTTGTGATTTGGAAAATGTTTTTATACCTCTATGGGCCTTAGTACTTCATAAAAGAAGACTAATAGTCATCTTGTCAACCTCAAAGTGTTCTTCTGAAATTTAAGTGAATGCCTGTATTTGGAAATTCTCTATAAATTGCAAAGATTTAGAAAGACTTCTAGCATGTATGAGACACAAGCTTTGCTCCCCCACTCCAACCAACCCCACCTATAAATGAGGGCTTGCAGAAGCATTAGGGAAGAGAAACATCATATTGTCAGTACTGATCATGAGCTCACAACAGTCAATGGAAGATTAGAGCATCCACAGTTTACCTATGTTTTAAAACAGTTAAAAAAACTAAGGAGGATGTGAATCTAGGGTGAACTTATAGAACATCCATGACACTGACAAGTCCCATTTTCTCCAAAGAATGTATTTGGGCCACAGAGCAAAATAAATTACTGCAATTTATATATATATATAGCTATTTGGTATGAACACTGTCCACTTTTTAATTTTTTTTACATTTGTTTTCTTTTTTTCACATTTTAAATTGTTTTTAACTACAGTTGTCCCCATTTTACCCTCATCACTCCCCTGCCCCATCCAGCCCTAACTCCCACACTCAATCCTAGCCCCTTTGGCTTTGTCCATGAGTCCTCTATATATGTTCCTTGACAACTCTTCCCCTTCTTTCCTCCATTATCCACATCCCCCTACCACTCTGGTTTGTTCTTTATTTCAATGTCTCTGGTTATGTTTTGCTTGCTTGTTTGATTTCTTGATTAGGTTCCACTTATATATGAGATCATATGGTATTTCTCTTTCACCACCTGGCTTATTTCACTTAGCATAATGCTCTACAGTTCCATCCATGCTGTCACAAAGGTAGGAGTTTCTTCTTTCTTTATGCTGTGTAGAATTCCATTGTGTAAATGTACTACAGTGTTTTTATCCACTCAATTACTGGTAGGCACTTAGGTTGCTTCTAGCACTTGATTATTGTAAATTGTTCTGCTATGAATTTGGGGTGCATAGGTTATTTTTTCCAGACCCTTCTTGCTTGTAAGATTTCTTTTGAGAGATCAGCTGATAATCTTATAGGAACTCCTTTGTAAGTAAGTCTCTTCTTTCCTCTTGCTGATTTTCAGATTCTCTCCTTATGTTTAATCTTGGGTAATGTAATTATGATGTGCCTTGGTGTTTCCTTCCTTGGGTCAGACTTCTCTGGGGCTATGTGAGCTTTCTAGACTTCCTGAAAGTGTATTTCCTTCACTAGATTGGGGAAGTTTTCCTTCATTGTTTTTTCAAATAAGTTTTTAGTTTCTTGTTCTTCCTCTTCTCCTTCTGTCACCCCTATGATTCAGATGATGGAACATTTAAAGTTTGTTGGGAACCACTCTGCCTCGTTTCAGGAGTTGTAACTACCCCCATGGCTAAGGCTGAGTGAGCAACCTCCGGACTGTGAGCCACTGAGGAAACAAAGCTTATCTCCCTGGCAAGAGCGCTTCTTCTGCCATCTCTAGCCCCCAATGCTTGGTCAGTTAGTCAGAGTCTATGGGTAGGACCCCTCAGAGAAGGGGCAACCCAAGCACACACGATTACTTGGGAGGCCATAAAGGTAGGACGTGGGGGGGGTGCAAAATAGGGCAAAAAACCCTCACACACGCACACCCCAGCTATTTTGACATAGCCCGAGTCCCCTTTCTATCTGGGAGAAGCTCTGGGAGAAGTGCTTTCTAGTTCTAATCCACTTAAGCCTGAATCTTGATGGGGGGGTACAGGGGGGTGCAGCCCTCTGCCAGCTAGAGTGGTTCCAGGGTGATCAGGCATAAGAAAGAATTCGTAAAATCCTGTGAAGCCTGCTTTGCTAAGAGTGCTCTCATTCATATGATAAGGGTCCAGACAGGAAATGAGTATGTCTCCTGAAGTTTTATGCAAGCCCCTTACCTGACAGACACAGACTCAGATTAAGCCCTCAGATTTCTTTTGATATGTAATCTGTTGTTTGATCCTTGCTGCCTGACATTGATTGATGAGCTTTACCTGTATCCCTGTGTGTTACCAACCTAATAAAAAGCCACTGAGGAAGAGGCTCTGGGCCCTTCTCCCATGAGAGAAGCTAGCCACCCTTCCTCCCCAAGCAAATCATCTCTTGGTAGTTTTATTTTCATCTGTGGCGGACATGAGGGCCCTGTGGGCGGAGCCCTGCAACAAAAGTTGTCCCACAGGTTCCTAATCCTCTTCTCATTTTTTTGAATTCTTGTTTCTTCATTCTGCTCCAGTTGGATGTTTATTTCTTCCTTTTGTTCCAAATTATTCCTTCACTGTTGGTTCCCTGTATATGTTCCTTTATTTTATTTTGTATAGCTTTCATTTCTTCCTTCATTTTGTGACCAAGCTCAATCACTTCTATGAGCATCCTGATTATCAGTGTTTTGAATTCTGCATCAAATAGGTTGATTATCTCCTTATTACTTAGATCTTTTTCTGGAGTTTTGATGTGTTCTTTCATTTGGGCCATATTTCTTTGTGTTGGCATACCTGTTATGTTGTAAGGGGCAGAGTCTTAGGTATTCACTGGGGTGAGGCAACCTTTTTTGCTGCATTGTGGCACTGGCTGTGGGGGAGGGGTCAGGGAGGGAACAATGCTGCTCCCTCACTCCTCTATAGTCCCACTTCCCAACAAACTCTCCTCTGAGACTGGGAGTTTCCCCTGCCTTCACAACCCCACAGGATTCCATAGCTAGAGGTTTTGAGTCCTTGGTATCCCAGTCAGCTAGCCTCACCCTTGCTCTCACAGCCTGCTGCCTTGCTTCAGATTCTCTCCACCTGGATGCCTGTCTCTGCCTCTCCTACCTGTCTGGATTAATGTTTCTTTAACTCCTTGGTTGTCAGGATTCCATGGAGTTTCATTTTCTGGCAGTTCTGGTTGTTTATTATTTTAAAATTGGTTGTTATCTTTCATTTGATTGTGTGAGGAAGTGAAGGGTTTCTACCTATGCCTTCATTTTATCTAGAACTCCCTGGACTGAACCACAGTTTTTTAACCCACTCATTTACCAATGGGCACTTAAGTTGCTTCCAGCACTTGGCTATTATCAATTTTGCTACTATGAACATTGGGGTGCATAGATTCCTTCAAATTGGTGTTTCGGGATTCTTGGAGTATCATTCCAGCAGTGGCAAAGAACACTGTCCACTTTTTAAAAAAAAATTATTTCAGAGAGGTTAGAAATGACAAGACTCCCAGTGAACAGGATTCTCACCTGGCTTAATGTAAATAAGCCTGATGAGTAGAGAAGAGATTTTTTTTTCTGCAAAAAGAGGGCAGAAAGAGTCCCTACAGGAGTCTCCTTTATCACTTTCTCTAACTTAAGGAAAAATAGAGGCATATTACAGGAGCCTTTGGACCAGAGTCTTGCAGAACATTCATTAACAATCTCTCACTTCACAGTGCTCTATACGTACCTACACATAAGGCTAGAGAGCAAGTTACTTATTCTTATATTTGCTCTGAGGCCAGTGACACAGACTTAAAAATTGAAAGATAGTTAACATAGATATAAAGACTAGGCTTGAACAGCTCAAGTTACATTTCTAAGGAATTTTCTGAGTTCTTAAGTATTATAATTCATGTTTACCTCTCCTTTTATACTCACTCCAAGCTTATGAAGACTATAGAGCACAAACCTAGAGGTATAAGCTACTATTAACTAGCCGAGTGGCTGAGGAAAGTCTCTGAGATTCCACTTCTTCTTTGTAAAAAGAGGGGTTTGTATGTGGTGGTCGGTATGATCCCTTTGAGCACAGACATTTTGTCATTCTCTACTTGGGAACCCAGTTCTTATTTGATTATTATCCATACACAAAAGCTCAAAATTCATTCCTCAAGAAGCTTCCGTGTGTTATTTTTCCCTTTAACCTCCACACATTGGTATCTCCATTTGCTGTGCTATTTCATGTAGCTGAATTTTAGGTTTATTTCATTCATATGCCTACTATTTCTATTTTCTAATTTCTTCTTGATATTCATGCATCTATTCCACAGGGAATATGGGACACAAAGTTAGGGCTTCAACATTTCATGGACTCGCAATATGGGATTTTAAAGAATATACATATCAAATGGAATATATACCATAAAGAATATATATATATACCATATTGCATATATAGCATATGGAATATATACCACATGGAATGTATACTATATTCCATGTATACCATTTTATATATATATATATAGTCTGTCCAGATGGTATCCAACCATATAATATGAAAAATAGAGACATTTATTAGGAAGATACAAGATACAAGAAACATTGTACATAGGATAATGATTCCTCAATCCCCTTCAAAGTAGGCAACTTGGGACTGCACACAGTCTGCCCAGTAGCCATCAGCTGCCCTATTGTATTTTCCTGAATTTTAACAATGGTCTGAAATCTCTTCCTTTTCAAAGGTGTTTTTAGTTTTGGGAAGAGCCAGAAGTTGCAGGGTACCAAATCTGAGCCATAGGGGGACTGAGTCACCTGGGTGATTTGATGTTTCACCAAAAACCTCTGCATGAGATGTGATGTGTGAGGGAGTGCATTGCCATGATGAAGATGCCAATCACCCATTGCGCATAGCTGTGGACCTTCTGAATTATCTGAATAGTTTGCATGGAGTAATGTTCAAGTTTAATGCAATATTTGATGTAGATTCATTGCTCCACTCACTCAGTCATTTTGAATGCAACAGCTACACAGCACACATACTCAACAGTATCTACCATGCCCATTGATTAGTACAGTGAAATCATCATTGTTCACACATGTGCATTCCAGTGCACTCTCCTTGGCTGCCAGGTTACATCAATGTCAATGTCATGCAAATCATTCTCATTGTAGATATATAAAGGGTTATCTATCTATGCCAAATATATATAATCTTTCTATCTATGCCAGAGACAGCATGTGTATGTTATACAGATGGCTGAAATAGAAAAAATTCACCATTGCTGCACCTTTGACGCCTCATTTATTACCTCCAAACTCATACAAAATTTGTCTAGGCTAGTCCATAGAGCAAATTTTCTTTCCCACACTTGCTGTTCTAAACTACCTGCCACGAATTATTGTGAATTCCTAACAGTTAGGGCTTTTATTTTCCAAAATCAAAACCAAAAACAAAATGACAAGTCAATAGGTCCCTACTGGTCCAAACGGAGACAAAATCCCTTCACACTTGAAGAGTAGAAACTCAGACAAAAAAAATCCAACCTGTGACTAAATTGGAGAATTGAATGCTTAAATAAAGGCTCTGCTCTTTCTCTGTACTCCGAGTGGAAAATGGGACAACGGGGGTATAATCTTGAACATACAGATACAAATCTAGTTTTAGAATGGCAGAAGATCCCTGGATAACATGAGAAAGTATTGCGGTCTTCCTGCCTTAAGTTGTCTGTCCAGTTCTAGATACTTACTTACCAAGCACAAGTCCCCATCAGTGCTTCATCAATCTCCATGACATTCATAAACATTCTAAAAATGTTCCAGGAATCACTATCAAATTTGCTTGTATATGTCATTTACAGCATCCACACTTTTTTTTTCCTTTTTGAAAATTGGAATTTTATATGCTAAGGTTTAGTCTTTCTTGTATTTTCCATCTTAAACATATCACTAATAGTGGTTAGCTCTCATTGTACAGTAAGGGCATCAGGCTAAAATAAAACTGAAATTACTCATAGACAAATTTTGAAGACAAAGTGGTAATTTTTTGTGGATGATAATAAAAAATGTATATTTTAATTTTTAATTGGCTTCCAAGAAAATAATACTATACTACTGTTGATTGAATTGAGCCACAGTAAATATAGTTCAATTGATAGTATGAAATTACTTTTTAAATTAAAAGATAGGTCAACAATGAAATCAAGGAAGAAATCAAAAAGTTTCTGGAAACAAATGAAAATGAACTTACGACAACCCAAAATTTATGGGACACAGCAAAGGCAGTCCTGAGAGGGAAGTTCATAGCAATACAGGCCTACCTAAAAAAGATAGAAACATTTCAAACAAACAACCTAACCCTACACCTACAAGAATGCAAGGAACAACAACAAACACAGCCCAGAGCTAGTAGAAGGAAGGAAATAACCAAGATCAGATCAGAATTAAATGACATAGAGACCAAAAGCACAATACTAAGGATCAATGAATCCAGGAGCTGGTTTTTTGAAAAGATAAAAAAAATCAACAAGCCTTTAAGCAGGCTCATCAAGGAAAACAGAGAGAGGACCCAAATAAACAGAATCAGAAATGAAAGAGGAGAGATTACAACTGACACCACAGAAATACAAAGGATTGTAAGAAATTACTATGAGGATCTATATGCCAAGAAATTTGAAAAGCTAGGTGAAATGGACAAATTTCTAGAAAAATATAATCTGCCAAAACTAAATGAAGAAGCAGAAAGCCTGAACAGACCAATAACAGCAGATGAAATTGAAGCAGTGATCAAAAAACTCCCGACACACAAAAGCCCTGGACCACATAGGTTCACAGGAGAATTCTACAAAGCATTTAAGCAAGAACTAACCCCTATCCTTCACAGACTATTCCAAAAA
>PVKM010023254.1:0-21276 GCA_004027735.1 Carollia perspicillata | reverse complement strand
CTTTGTTTCTGACTAGATCTTTTTTATGCTATTGAGGTCCTCACTGAGTTCACTGAACATCTTTATAACCAGTGTTTTGAACTCTGCATCTGATATATTACTTTATCTCCATTTTGTTTAGCTCTTTTTCTGGAGTTTGATCTGTTCTTCATTTGGGCCATGTTTCTTTGTCTCCTTGTTTTGGCAGCCTCCCTGTGTTTGTTTCTATGTATTAAGTAGGGCTGTTTTGACTCTGCCCTCGTAGTGTGGCCAAATATAATTGGTGTCCTGTAGGATCTGGTGGCACAGCGTCCCCTATGACACAAGCTGGGTACTCAAGGTGTGCCTTCTGTGTGGGTTGAGTACACTTCCTCTTGTAGTCGAGCTTTGGTTGCTGTTGGCAGATCAATGGGAGGGAATTACCCAGGCCACTCAGCTGGAAGGATTGGCTGTGACCACTTAGCACCAACTTCTGCCCTCCTTGGAGGATCAGCTGTGCAGGGTCAGGGTGGTGTGGTCTGTAGCTGTCCACTGGGTGCATTGTCCCTGGGGTTTTCTGGGTGGTGCAGGCCAAGGTCAGTCCCTACCTCTGTTTTTTCTGGGGCCACCCTGCCTGAGGTATAAAGCAACCTGAAATGGCTGTTACTTGTGCTGGGCTTGGAGATTCCCAGGCAAAGCCAAGCTGTGAATCAAGGCTGGCTGCTTCTAATGCTGGGTCTGAGGCTCACTGAGGCCAGCTGTTGCATGTTTGAGAGGACGTAGGAAGTTGTGAAGCAGGAGCCAAGACCAGCCATTCATATGGAAAAGCCAGTTGTGTGCCCCTGTAAACTGGGTGGCGTGGAGTGTCTAAGGATCTCCAAGGCAGGTCAGACAGTGTTAGCCAGGTTGATGGAGTCTGAGATATGGCACCTGCTTGCCAGCTCTGTTGGGAGAGGGTTTAGAAAAGAGACCATGGCCTCTGCTTGCCCGGATGTCGGACACTTCAGTTTCTCCCTTTGTGCCTCTGGTGTCTTTCAAGCTGCTACCCCAGTGCTGGAGCTCAGAGGGAGAGAGTCTGAGTAGGTGAGCTGTGTGTGGGTTCTTTTAAGAGGAACTGCTTGGGGCAATCTTTGCTGATTTTTTGCAGCCAGAAGTTGTGGGAACTTACTTATCTTCTGGGCACTGGAACCCTGGGCTGGGGGGCCTCATATGGGGCTAGGACTGCTCACTCCTGAGATATCCCTCCTGAGTTTTTATCCACCACACGTGTGTGAGGGACTAGTCCGTTCCACGTCTGAGCCCCTCCTCCCAGTCTGGATGGATGTGGTTTCTTTAATTCCCAGTTGTCAGACTTCCATTCAGCTCAGTTTCTGATGGTTCTGAGTGATGGTTCCTCTATATTTTAGTGTAATTTTGACATGGTTGTGCAAAGAGGCAAGCCATGTCTGAGTACACTGTCATCTTGAGCTCATGAATTTTTAAGGCTCTTAATACAGTTTGTCAAAATTCTCATAGGTCTTTAAGTTTTTACATGTTAACTTAGTATTGAAAAAGTTATATATAGGGAAAAATCCAGAAATATTTGCACATTTGGATGTGAAATTAAGAGAATGGTTATGTTCATATTAGCAAATAGGTGATAAGTATTGTAAAAAACTAACCTTGTATTTATTACTTTTAATTCTCACAAGGACCATTCTTAAGGACAGCCGGTCCTTCCGTTACTTGCACACGGCGGTGCTGGTGAGTGGGACCATGCTGGTGTTTGGAGGGAACACGCACAACGACACGTCCATGAGCTATGGTGCCAAGTGCTTTTCTTCGGATTTCATGGCTTATGACATTGGTAAGTGTAGGTAGTTGGATGTTAATTTTTCAGGAGATAAGTGGGCTCTCTGAGACGTGCTACAGTATCTTACACAGAGGTGTCTTGTAGTCGTTTACCACCCAAATTCTATTAAGTTGGTTCCTAGAATCTGATTTCACCTTCTTTAAAAAAATTTCATGTGGTAACATATTTAACCAGAAGAGGGCAGTATTTGTTCATGCAAAGTAAATACTGGCCCATCTCTTGTTATATCATTGGATGGTCACTTTTGTGCTAGCCACTGAGCTTGTACATTGGGGACTGTAAGTTATAGCCGTTGGCCTCATAGTGGGGGAGGCAGAGAACTGAACATACAATATAATTGGAATTCAGAGTATTACTTGCTTTAAGATGAATGTATGAGAGCGCCTATGAATAGTCCTTAACACACGGGGGTAAGGGTTCTGGTTAGGGAAAGGGCCAGGTCCACCGGAAAGTCAATCAGGCCAAGTCAGGCGGACTTCTAGGGCGGAGGCAAAAAGAAACCATGCCACGTACTTGGGGCCTGTGAGTAGTTCTGGCTATACGGTAGCTACTTTAAGTGGAACTAGAGACCCACGCAGCTATTAGACTGGTCAGATCTTGAGGAGTTTGGGCCTTTTGAAATACCTTACGTAAGCAGTGACAGAATCGTACTTGTGTTTCAGGAAGAGCTCTTTGTGGCATTGTGACGAGTAGTTGGAGGCTCTTACTGAAGTTCTGAGGAGGGTTTGCACCAAGGCTGTGGAAGTGGCAGTGACGATAAAGAGACAGATGGGTTTGAGAACTCCCGGGGACTTGAGGATTGCCTGGGGTGTATTTTGAGAGCGAATAAAGCCTCTTGATTCCCAGGCAGCTGACGTGGGCCAGGGCAGATGGCACTTTTTACAAGGCCGGCAATGGAAGTGCAGGGACAGGGTCTGGGAGAAGGCGAGTGCGGTGAGTCGGGGAGCACGTTCAGCTGGAGTTGACTGTGGGATGGAGCAGTGCAGCGCTCAGTGGGAATCGCCAGTAAGGGGCGAGATTCTGCAGGGAACGTGTGCCATCGGGGATGAGCAAAGAGTCAGAGGAGAGATGCGTAAAGAAGTTGGAAAGAGAGTGCAGACTGTGAAAGCATGTCAGAGCCGTGGGAGGAGAGTGAGGCAAGATTGGTGTCCTGCGAGGGAAATGTTAACCATGGCCACAGAGGGGTTAAAATAAGGCCCGGACAGTCTTTCAGACTTAGCAACAAAGAGGTTATTTATTACCCTGTACACGTGGAGGAGTAATCCAGGTTGCAGGGGGCTACAAAATAATGTAAGAGAGATGTACACAGTGAATATTGACTGTTTTAATTTTAAAATTGTATCTGTGAGAAGAAGAAAGTGGTGAGTCGAGTACCGTCTTGGTCATATTTAAATGCTGTGGTCAAAGGCCAGGTGCGTTAAGAGGAGGGGTCTTTGCCACACTGGTTTTAAGGAAGGAAGCAAGGTAGGTGGGCAGAAAGCCTCTGTTCTCCATGAGAGGAAGACCACAGAGCCTGGGCTGGCCGGAGAAGGAAGCGAAAGCTGTTGTCAAGGTTGAGTAGAGGTTTGGGTTGAGTGGGAGACCGTTTGCTTAGTGAGTGTGAATATCTGAGTATCTTGGAAGCACATAGTGAACGCTAGTTGCACGTGGCTTCCCAGCAAGAGAGGTTGATAGTATTGATCACAACAAAGGAAAATTAGTAGATCTAAAGGATTGACGAAAGGAGTTTTAAAAGATTAGATAAAGTTGATGTCCTTTTTTTTTTTAGTTCTAATTTTTCACCTGTATTTTCCTATTTTGGCTACTATTTGGACAGGTCGATATAAAGGGGAAAATAATTATGGAACTTATATGTTTTACTTACATAAGGCTTGAAAAATATAAAATATGCTTAACTTAAAAAACATTGTAGTGAGGGAGACCTGGTTGATGGGGCTCAGTGGATTGAGTGCCGGCCTATGAACTGAAAGGTCGCCAGTTTGATTCCCAGTCAGGGCACACGCCTGCGTTGTGGGCCAGGTCCCCAGTAGGGGGCGTGCAAGAGGCAACCATACATTGATGTTTCTCTCCCTCTCTTTCTCCCTTCCCCTCTCTCTAAAAATAAATAAATAAATTATTTGGGGAAAAAAAAAAACATTGTAGTGGGTGAAATTGACAGGCAACAGAGTGAGTGATGTGGGTATCATGAATGTTGGATGCATTCACTAATTAGAAGGAATTAGAATTCGCTAATTAGAATTGGTATATGGTCCTGCCTTTCTTACATGCCCCGCTGTTCTGCTGCAGCATTTTGCCTCAGAAACGATGGTGTGACTAAGAAAAAGTGAGAGGCGCATTTTATGAGGTTGTGTCTGCTGCAGTCTTCTTTAAAAAAAAAAAAGCCAGTTCCTATTGATGATGAACAGCAGTCTCATCTGAAATGTGATTTTCTTGCTCCTAGCTTGTGACCGCTGGTCAGTGCTTCCCAGACCTGATCTCCACCATGTCAACAGATTTGGCCACTCAGCAGTCTTACACAACAGGTAACTGGGAAAGAAAGTGCTTGCTCCTTTTCTCTTGTGTTTAAAATGAAAATGAAGTAAAATATGAAGAAGCGAGATCAGACTTACATGTTACTTGCAGGATTTTCTCATCCTATTTAATGGGACCTGTTAGTTTTTCACAGAATTACGCAGGTATGAATTTCCTGATATATATTTAAAATATTTGATGTTCATTTGAATTAATTTTAGTGCCATGTTTGTTGATGTGTTTTCTGTTTGCATGCAGGAGTATATTATGCTCAGTATTGCCTGAATGCATCAGACCACAAAAGTTATGTGCAATTACTGTCTCATGCCCTCTGTCATTTGCCGTTGTTTGTGGTACTTAGGTCTGAGTGGTAAGGAGATTTGGGAAAGGAGAGAGGGCACGTCAGGTTGGGGACAAGGTAGGGGAACAGAGATGGGGAGATTGTGAAGCTTTGTATAGAACAAGTTTAGAGTCTTTGGTAATCTGGAGTCCGCATTGCGTTGCTTAAAAATGCCTGGCCCTGCCTGACAGAGCTCTTCATCAGTCCGCCCCTGGAGAAGGCTGTTTCGCGTAAGGGCACACCTGTTTCTTACAGTGTGCTTCAGAGATTTCTGATTTGTTCAACAGCCTAATCACGTTACTAATCTTTTTCATTTTTGTTTCTGCTGTTATTACTATTGCTTCTTCACTTTTAAAAAATACAACCACAATACAATTGTCACACTTTAAAAAAATGAATAGTAATTTAATATCATTCAGTGTTCAATCAGTGTTCAAATTCCCCAGTTGCCTCATAATTTTTTTCTCATTTTACCATTTATTATTATTTTTTTAAATAGTTTTTTAAAAGATTTTATTTATTTTTCTTTAGAGGGGAAGGGAAGGGAAGGAGAGAGGGAGAGAAATAGCAATGTATGGTTGCCTCTCACTTGGCCCCTACTGGGAACTGGCCTGCAACCTAGGCATGTGCCCTGACTGGGAATCAAACTGCGATCCTTTGGTTCTCAGGCCCGTGCTCAATCCACTGAGCTACACCAGCCAGGGCATAATCTTTTATTTTTTAATTACAGTTGACATGTAATAGTATATTAGTTTCAGGTGCGTACCTCAATGATTAGACATTTTATAACCTACTAAGTGATCATCCCAATAAATCTTGCACCGTACATAGTTAATAGAATGTCACTGACTGCATTCCCTCTGCTGTACTTTACATCCCCATGACTTCTTTAACAGCCAGTGTGTACTTACTCATCCCTCCCCCTTTTTCACCCATCCCCCAGTACTCCTCTCATCTCGCAACCATCAGAACGTTCTCCACACCCATGAGTCTGTTTCTGTTCTGCTTGTTTATTTACTTTGTTTTACTAGATTCAGTGTTGGTAGATGTATATTTATTGCCATTTTATTGTTCATATTTTTATCTCTCTTTTCCTTCTTAAAGAAGACTCTTTAACATTTCATATAATATTGGTTTGGTGGTAATGAACTCAGTTAGCTTTTTCTTGTCTGGGAAGTTCTTTATATGAGATCTGTCTGGAAAGCATCCAGCCGTCATTAATATAACAAGAACAGTTTGTGCCACATTGATGTAACCTGGCAGCCAAGGGGAGAGGACTGGAATGCCCATGTGTGAACAATGACAACTTCGCTGTACTAGTCAGGGGGCAAAGTAGATGCTGTTGAGTGAGCTTGTGTACTGTGTGTCCATTGCACTCAAAATGACTGAGTGAATAGAGCGATGAATCTGCATCAGATTTTGCATTAAGCTTGAACATTCCTCCATGGAAACTGTTTGGCTGATTCAGAAGGCCACAGCTATGGGCATCTGGTGATTGGCAGCTTCCTCAGGACAATGTGCCCACGTATGCATCATGTCTTGTGCAGTTTTTTTGTGAAACATCAAATCACCCCTATAGCCCAGATTTGGTGCCCTGTAACTTCTGCCTGTTTCCAAAACTAAAATCAACTTTGAAAGGGAAGAGATTTCAGACCAATGATGAGATTCAGGAAAATCCGATGGGGCTGCTGTTGGAGATTGGGAGAACTGTGTGAGGTCCCAAGGTTCCTACTTTGGAGGGGACTGAGGCATCAATATCCTATGTACAATGTTTCTTGTATCTCGTACCTTGTATCCTCTATAAAAGTCTCTATTTTCATATTACATGGCTGGATACCTTCTGGATAGACCTTGTATGTACTGAATGACAACTTTGGCTGGTAGAGTAATCTTGGTTATAAGGTCCTTACTTTTTATCAATTTGAATATCTCTTGCCATTCTTCTGGCCTGCAAAGTTTCTGTTGAGAAATCAGCTGATAGTCTTATGGGAGCTCCCTTGTAGGTAGTAGCTGCTTTTCTCTTGCTTCTTTTAACATTATCTCTTTGTCTTTAACTTTCTTCATTTTAATTATGATATGTCTTGGTGTGGGTCTCTTTGGGTTCTTCTTGGTTTAGGACCCTATGCACTTCCTGGACTTGTATATCTACTTCCTTCACCTAGTTAGAGAAGTTTTCTATCACTTTTTCGAAAAGGTTTTCACTTCCTAACTCTCTTCTCTTTCTGGAAACGCCATCATGAGAACATTGGTACACTCGAAGTTTCCCAGAGGCTTCTTACGTTACATTCATTTGGGGCAGGGTAGGATCATTTATCTTTTTGCTATTCTGATTGGGTATTTTTTGCTTCCTTATATTCCAAATCACTAATTTGATTCTCAGCTTCATCTTCATCTGAAGGTTCCCTGTAAGTTGTTCTTCCTTTCACTTAGTGTGTCCTTCATTTCTGACTGGTGTTTTTTTAGGTTTCTATGCCCTTTTTCAAGTTGTGGAAGTTCTCGCTAAGTTCCTTGAGCATCCTTATAACCATTACTTTGAACTCTATCTGGTAATTTGCTTGCATCCATTTTATTTAGTTCTTTTTCTGGAGATTTCTTTCATTTGGGACCCGTCTCTTTGCCTCTATTTCTTGGTTGCTTCCCTGTGTTTCTGTGTATTAGGTAGAGCTGCTGGGTCTTCCAGACTTGGTAGAGTGCCTTGTGTGGTAGGCGTCCTGTAGGGACTAGTGGCGCAGCTTTTCCGGGCGATAGAGTGGCTCCCCCGTGTTTTCTTCCAGTGCATGTGTGCCTTCATTTTCTTTCAAGTGGTCCTTTGATCCAGTTGGAATTTATTCCTGTGTGGAGAAATGGACTCAATTTGGTCTTTTCCCGTGTTTATCTGATTATCTCCGCACCATTTACTAGGAAGTCCATCTCTTCTGCACTAATTTAAGATGCCGCTTTTACTGTGTTCTAGACATTCATGTGCACTTCCATCTGTTTCTTACTGATTTATACATCATTACAGTTTTAAGTAGGGAGACTTTATCCACGCTTTTAAAATTATACATATTTATTTTTAATGTTTAAGAATATTTAGGTTTAGAATTACGTGTTTAATTTTATTTGTAACTATATTTTATTGATTATGCTATTGGAGTTGTCCTGTTTTTTTCTCCCCTTTATTCCCCTCCACCCTGCACCCCCATGCCCACCAGCAATCCCCCCACCTTAGTTCATGTCCATGGGTCGTACATATAGGTTCTTTGGCTTCTCCATTTCCCATATGTTCTTAACCTCTCGTTGTCTACTTTTTACCTACCCTTTATGCTTCTTATTCCCTGTACCTTTTCCCCATTCTCCCACCTCCTCCTCCCCGCTGATAACCCTCTAAATGATCTCCATTTCTGTGATTTTCTGTTCCTGTTCTAGTTTTTTCTTTTAGGTGTGGTTGTTAATAATTGTGAGTTTGCTGTCATTTTACGGTACATTTTTTTTATCTTCTTTTTCTTAGATAAATCCCTTTAACATTTCATGTAATGAGGACTTGGTGATGATGAACTAACTCCTTTAACTTGACCTTATCTGAAGAGCACTTTATCTGCCCTTCCATTCTAAATGAAAGCTTTGCTGGATAGAGCAATCTTGGATGTAGGTCCTTGCCTTTCATGACTTGGAATACTTCTTTCCAGCCCCTTCTTGCCTACAAGGTTTCTTTTGAGAAATCAGCTGACAGTCTGATGGGAACTCCTTTGTAGGTAACTGCCTCCTTATCTCTTGCTGCTTCTAGGATTCTCTCCTTCATTTTAATCTTGGGTATTGTAATCATGATGTGCCTTTGTGTGTTCCTTTTCGGGTCCACCTTCTTTGGGACTCTCTGAGCTTCCTGGACTTCCTGGAAGTCTATTTCCTTTGCCAGATTGGGGAAGTTCTCCTTTATTGTTCATTCAAGTAAGTTTTCCACTTGTTGCTCTTCCTCTTCCCCTTCTGGTGCCCCTATAATTCGGATGTTGGAATGTTTAAAGATGTCCTGGAGGTTGCTAAGCCCCTCCTCATTTTTTCAAATTCTTGTTTCTTTATTTTTTTCTGATTGGATATTTTTTTCTTTCTTCTGGTTCACACTATTGATTTGAGTCCCAGTTTCCTTCCCATCACTATTGGTTCCCTGTACATTTTCCTTTATTTCACTTAGTGTATCCTTCATTTTTTCACCTGCGACCAAAATCAACCAATTCTGTGAGCATCCTGATTACTAGTGTTTAAACTGTGCATCTGATAGGTTGTCTGCCTCCTCATCCCTTAGGTGTATTTTTTCTGGAGCTTTGATCTGTTCTTTCGTTTGGGCCATTTCTTTCATCTTGACCCGCCTGTTACGTAGTGAGGGGTGGAGCCTTAGGTGTTCACCAGGGCAGTGTAACCCGCCTTGCTGGGTTGTGACGATGTATATGGGAAAGGGGTCCGAGAGGGATCAATGGTGCTTGCTCCGCTCTCTGCCAGATTTCATTTATTTCCCTCGCTTCCCACAAGCAAATTGGGCCTTTCTGGTGCTGATTCCCGGGTGGGTGGGTTTCTGTATGTTCTAGGACCCTGTGGGTCTCTCAACAAACTTTCCTGTGAGGCTGGGAGTTCCTGCTCCCCCTTTGTTTTGCCTGGTTAATCTGCGCATGAATGTGGGACCGCCCATCCGCCGCTGCCTTGCCAGCCAGCTGCAGCCTTGTGCACCCCATTCACCAGTCTGCCACCTCACTGGGTCTGCCAGCCGCTGCCTTGCTGTGCGTGCACTCCGCCCTGGCTGCCCAGCTCCACCCCCTCCTACCGGTCTGGATGAATGTGTCTTCTTTAACTCCGTGGTTGTCGGACCGCCATGCAGTTCGATTTTCTGGCAGTTCTGGTGGTTTTTTGTTTTTAAATTGTTGTCCTTCTTTCGGTTGTGTGAGGAGGCACAGTGTGTCTGCCTACGCCTCCATCTTGGCCGGAAGTTCCTCTCCTCGTGTTTTAAATTCTTGTTCCTTCATTCTGTTCTGCTTGAATGTTTATGTCTTCCTTCTGCTCAAAACCGTTGATTTGAATCTCAGTTTCCTTCCCTTCACTCTTGATTCTTTATATATTTTGCTTTATTTTACTTTGCATGTCCTTCCCTTTTTCCTCTATTTTGCAACCATACTCCACCATTTCTGTGAGCATCCTGATTACCAGTGTTTTGAACTGTGCATCTGATAGGTTGGTTATCTCTTCATCACTTAATTCTGTTTTTGGAGTTTTGATCTGTCTTTCATTTGGGCCATATTTCTTTGGGCGCAGCTGTTAACGTTGTAAGGGGTGGAGCCTTAAGTGTTTGCTAGGGTGGCGCAGTCCAGGATGCTGCATTGTGGTGCTGTGAGCGAGCGGGAGAGGGGTCGGAGCGGAAACAATGCTGCCTGCTCAGCTCTTGGCCGGCTTTCAGTCACTTTCTCTGCTACTCACAAGCAGATTGGGCCATTCTGGTGCTGGTTCCCGGGTGGGTGGGTTTGTGTACATTCTGGGACTGCTGCGCAACCCACATAGGTTTTTTAAGTCAGAGGTTTTGAGGCTTTATTTCCCCACACTGGAACTCTGGGTTGCGTGGTACGTCTTGTTCCCCAGTTGTTCCTCCTGGTTTATTTGCATGCAAATGTGGACCATCCAGTTTGCCAGCCCTGCCTTGCCTGCCCTGGTCCTCCAGCTGCCCTCTCCACCCTCGCTGCCTGTCTCCACCCCTCTTACCAGTCTGAATGAAAGTTTCTTCTTTAGCTCCTTGGTTGTCGGACTTCCCATATAGTTCAGTTTTCTGGCAGTTCTGGTCATTTTTTGTTTTTAAATTTCTTGTTGTCCTTCTTTTGGTTGTGCAAAGTATATCTACCTATGCCTCCATTTTAGCCAGAAGTCCTATGTGTTTAATTTTAAAATATGTTTACTTACCCCGCTGCTAAAATATTCCAGGGAATCAAGTTTAAAAGCCACTTTGTTATCATAAGAACTTTTTAATGTATGTTCTATAAAGAGTATGTGTGTTATTGGAATTATCCAGGTTGGAAAGACTAGCATGATATGTTAGAATTTGGGAGGAAGGGTATAAGATTGTTTTTTGAGACCGTGGAAAATAATTTGTCACAGGACTTTGGATGTGTAATATTTGTCTGAAGATTGCAAATAGTGTATCACGCCTTTGTTTTTATGTTTCCACGAAACTACTCTCCCTTTTTTTTTTCTTTTAGCTCCATGTATGTATTTGGTGGTTTCAATAGTCTCCTTCTCAGTGACATCCTGGTATTTACCTCAGAACAGTGTGAAGCACACCAGAGCGAAGCTGCTTGTGTAGCAGCCGGGCCTGGCATCCAGTGTGTGTGGGACCCAGGGTCATCTCAGTGTATCTCCTGGGAGCTCGCAACAGAAGCACAAGAAGAAAAGTTAAAATCGGAATGTTTTTCCAAAAGAAGTATGTTTTTTTTTTCTGTTCTTAAAATATAATTAACTTGAAACCTCATTTTGTCTGAATTATGAAGGCACTTAGCATATATATACTTTCTAGGTTCATGTTATCATCCAAAAATACTCAGTAATAACTTATGCAAAGGTTTTATGGGAAATTGGTTTGTAAACATCTTTACAGTGGGTGGGAACATGCCCTGTGGCTCCTGCAAGCTGTCTGCAAATCATAGAGACGAAAACCTCTGAGCGTGGCTTAGACTTTGTATATCAGCTCCAGAACGTGGCTGCATTTTGTGTGAGGAAATGCAATTCAGTGATTTTTGTGTGTTAATGGTAATAATATTCTGTATCTGCTGTGTCACAGTATGGTAGCTCCTAATCACATGTGGCTATAAAGCACTTGAAATGAGACTGGTGTGACTGCAGAACTGAGTTTTTCACTTTAATTAATTTAAATTAAAAACTCCATGTGGCTAGTGGCTACCATTTTGCCTTATGCAGTGCTAATGTTAAGGGTGAGAAGAAGAGGGCCAACCAAAAAAGCTGTGCTGGGGTCGATTGTTCTCGTGGGTAGAGGTCAAGTTGCTGCTGTCTTTGCAAAGTGCTGTTCTTTTCTAGCTTATCTAGTTCAGCACAGCAGTGATAGCAAGACAGACAGTTGCTGAGGGTGAATAGTGAGCCCTGCTTCTAAAACTACCTCTTTTGCTTTCCGGCTTTCTTCCTCTTGCCCACTTAGCATCTTACCCTTATGCTCTGACATTTAGAACAATGCAAAGTAATATGTGAGAGATTCCATTAAGAGTAAGAAAAACGTGCCCTGGCTGTGTAGCTCAGGTGGTTAGAGCATCTTCCCAATATTCCAAGGTTGCGGGTTCGATCCCCAGTCAGGGCACATACAAGAAGCAACCAATGAATGCATAAATAAGTGAACAACAAATTGATGTTTCTCTCACTTTCTCCCTCCCTTCCTCTCTCCCTAAAAATCAATAATTAAAAATTAAAAGAAAAAAGAGTAAGAAAAATGTCTCTGTAGAATATGTTTCACTTCAATTAATTTAAAGTATGTTGGCTGAACTTCGTAACCATTAGGGCTGGTACAGCCATCATCACGACAGTTATGGTGGGCAGAGGCAGGTCTCACTCCTCAGCTGAACGTAAATCCTCAGCGAGGACACCCAGGCAACCTTCTAGGTTCATTGGTGAGCTGGCGAGTGCCGGAGAACTGAGATGCCCAGAACTGGAAGGTTTAGTCCCTGTCTCCTAAAAGGGATAAAATCAGTGACATAGTTATTTTTTAACCAAATTTTAAAAAATATTTTATTTATTTACTTGTAGAGAAGGGGGAGGGAGAAAGAGAGGGAGAGAAACACCAGTGCATGAGAAATACATTGATTGGTTGCCTCTCACATGCTCCCAATTGGGGATTTGGCCTGCAACCCGGGCATGTGCCCTGACCAGGAATCAAACTGGCATCTTTTTGGTCAGCAGGCCAGTGCTCAGTCCACTGAGCCACCCCAGCCAAAGCTTAACCGAATTTTTTAAAGTTCAAGTTCAATGTGCAAGTTTATAGGATATAATATTTGCTTAGCCTAGGTGGTTCCTTGTGAACCCATTTTATATGAACTCATTCAAGTGTTGCCTCCCCGGTTCACTCTGCCTTCTATTTGGGCTCAGTCCTTAGAGTGATGACCATGGCAGGGAGAACAAGCCAAGGAGCAGGGTGCTGGAGGCTTTGTGAGCATGGCCCTACTCTTTCTTATCCATGGATTTCATCATGTGCTATGTCCACAGGTGATTCAACGGATGAGGCAGTATGGTTGTGCAGCTTCTCTTTTGTTGCTAACATTGACCTGTCTGGGTCAATGGGACATGCAGCAGGTCCGTGTAGTAGCCCAGAAATTCTCAAACTTACATCTTGGATTTACACATATGTGTACAAAATGCAGCTCAGCCTACTGCCTCCTTTGGGGTTCTGTGGTGCTGCTTTCTTCCTGTGCCCAGATTAGCCTTGTGTTTATAGCTGGGAGGAATGGCTTGGTCTCCTGCCTTACTTTGTCTGGCTCCTTGGGAAGCTCCTGGTGTTCATTCTGTTGGTAGTTGTTTTTTTCCTTGGGAAGAAAAGTATTTAAAGAACCAGAGCTCTTACCTTGCTGTTGTTGAATTAAATTAGTCTATCTTTCTTTTTCACTTTCTGTATACTTTTGTAGGGGGAGTGGGTACAAAACTGCTTTTTCAAGTTGTTTACTTATTCCTAAATCTATTTTATTTTAACACGACCTCACCGATGTATTTTCCTACCGGTTGAGCTCCTTGTTTTACTTTGCAACCCTTGTCACATTTGTTTGTTTGTTTTTTACCTAAGTCTCATTGTACTCAACAGCAGTTGTAATGGCCTGTGACTTTTCTGAGGAGAAACTGTCACAGTTGATGAGTTTTTTTTCTCTTCGTAGCTCTTGACCATGACAGATGTGACCAGCACACGGATTGTTACAGCTGCACGGCCAACACCAATGACTGCCACTGGTGCAACGACTATTGTGTCCCTCGGAACCACAGCTGCACGGAAGGCCAGGTCAGGGGCTGCTTCTGAAGGATTTCAGAGGAAGGAACAATCCAGAGTGGGATTATGTGTAGATTATAATGTGTGTGTTGTAAATACTGGCCCAGAGTTACTTGTAAAACCTCCAGTGTAGATTTGGATTTTATTATTGCTCAGATTTTCTTTTGTGAAGGGATGCTCTATGCATTCTAATATAACAAAGGTCCTCATCACAGGATTGACATGTGGTGCTCTAGAAGGAAGGACTAGTGTTTTGAGTAACCCCCACTCCCTAGGCATGGCGGGGCTAAACCCGGGAGCCTTGGTGTAAGGCTTGTAAGCTCTACCCGTGCAAGGTTTTAGAAGCAAGTTAAAACTTGAGACTGACAGTTAAAACTTGAGACTAAAACTTGAGATTTATTTCCACAATTCAGTGTGGCTGCTACACACTGAGTTGCGGAAATAAATCTTGTCTTGTGTTATATCTTGGCTTAGCATAATGACCTGTAATGTTCACCATTTGTAATTGTTTATTTAGGTCATAAGGCAACAAAGATGATGACTCAGCTTTGAGGTTTTGAGAGTTTATATGCGACATTCTTTGTCAATCTATGAAGCAGTCCATCAAATACGAAGCTTTCAGCCTGTTTGGGAGGCACTTGAAAAGCATTGTGTTCAACGCTGCCATTTTACAGATGAGCAGGTTGCGGCACGGTATTTAAGAGTGTCCTGCTTCCTTGCTGGGTAAAGGTTCCTTGAGCAGAACCTTTCACTAAAGTGTTTCCACTGCAGCGCAGCGTCGTATGCATCCTGTTTGTTTATTTATGTATTTGCAATTTGCTGCTTTAATTCAGTTTTTAGTATCCTGTTTGTCCTCACTGTGAATTCTCTCTGTGGATATGAGAAAAGCTGTCGTCCGCTGTGCTCTAGGTCTCCATTTCCAGGTACGAGAACTGCCCCAAGGACAACCCCGCGTACCTCTGTAATAAGAAGACCAGCTGCAGGAGCTGCGCCCTGGACCCAAGCTGCCTGTGGGAGCCCCGGAATCAGGAGTGCATCGCCCTGCCCGGTAGGCTTTACAGCGGCACCTTGGGGTGTGCGTGGGTCCAGATACTTGGCACGCATGCCCCCCATACTGCGCAGCCTCGATCGAACCCAGCAGCAGTGGACAAGCTCATTTCATCCATTCATCTCCCATACCATGTTGTGGTGGTGATTTTTTAAAACAAAAGTACAGTTCTGAAGTATGCTCCTGCCATCCTTTGAAACGAAGCGAAACATCGTCTGCTGCTTTGGAGCATCAAATGACCACTTGGCTCTGCAGCGTGGAGCCTGCTCCGTTGGCCTCGCCCTGCTCTGCTGTGGGAGCCTGGGAACAGGACGCCGCGGTCTCACAGCCAGTCTGCGGGCACCTACTGAAGACCACCTATGACCACTGGGAGTAGATTGTCAGCACCTTCCGACAAGGCGAGGCGAGATGCCTATGTCCACAGCCCCTCTTGGGGTGATCTCAAGCCCCAGATACCTTAATTTATGGCACTTCTGAGGTTTGGGATGATGAGGTGGGGATCCGAGGCTGGCTGGCCAGCCGAGACTGAAACAGTGGTGTGTTTGCTGAACCGAGATATCCAGGAAGGGGGTTCCTGTGGCGCTGCGCAGTATCTGCGGCACGTGCAGTCGGGCTCTGCGAGGCCCCTCGTCAGTGTCCTCCGGAAGTGCTAGATTTCTCTTGCATGAGTGGGCTTCTTGTTCTTTATCTCATTGCTTCTCAGACTTTAACGCACAGCGGAATACCTGGGGATCTTGCCGTAAGTCAGATTCCGGTACAAATCTAGTGTGGGGCCCGGAGTCCACATTTGAACAGGTGACACTGATGCCACACTTTGCGGAGTAGCTGTCTGTCTGCTCTTAAATGGTCCCTAACCCACGGTACCCTTGGTTCACCTCACCGACTACTAATGAATGTTGACTTCGGTTCCGGTAAAGTTGCTTTGCTCACTATCTTCCAGGAGGTATTCACGCACGGCTTCCTGCGGTTCTTTGGGTGGGTTCGGGGCCATCACGGTTGCAGATCGCAGGCTCGCTTTCTGTGCTACAGCTGTATCGCTTTGGGGTTTTTTCTTCAAAGGAATCTTTTCACTTCATTTTTGGGATAATTTGTGCACTTGATTTTACCTTCCATTTGATCAGAAAACATTGTAGCTTTTGAAGACGAGAGACTTGTTCCTTCAGCAGCTCATTTCCCATTCTTGCAGTTTTTAACCACATCCTTCCAATATATATATTCATTTTTCTGCTCTTAGAATTTTAGTCTTGTTTCTAATTGTTCTTCAAAAGGAGATTTATAAAATCCAACACTGGCACCAACCAAGTGTTTTCTTCGAAAACATGGGAGAGTTGACCTCAGGACATGCTTTTTGAGATTCAGGAAATATGACTGTGATAAGCATTTCTTAAATTCTCATATTCTGTATCTGGTCCTTAGTAATGTGTCTGATACTCTCACTACATCCTAATAAGTACCTGCAATTCAGAGCCTCAAAACCATTTAGGTTTTCAGTAATTTGAATTAGTAACGTAGCAGTTTTATGTGGTTTCTAAAACTGTTTTTCTTTCTCTCCCTCCTTTACAAAAGAAACTATCTGTGGCAACGGCTGGCATTTGGTTTTAAACTCCTGCATGAAAATCACCACTGCCAAGGAGAACTACGACAACGCTCAACTGTACTGTCGGAGCCACAACGCCTTCCTGGCTTCTCTTACAAACCAGAAGAAGGTGGACTTTGTCATCACGCAGCTGCGAATAATGCAGTCGTCGCAGAGCATGGTGAGTTAAAGCCCTCAGAACCCCCGTTTCCAGTGCCCACCGTCTGCTGAGGGCGCGTGACGTGCTTGGCGGGGGGGTGCTGTGCGTGACCGTGGAACTGCCTGTCAGTCTCTCCCTTCAACACCTTCTTTCTTACCTTAAAGGTTTTAACACTTCAGTAGCCATGTCTGTTAAAATATGCTTGAATAATTGTGTATGTATCGAATAGTAACACACGTACCTGTGCACAGGTCTTTGTGACAGCAGTCGATGTTTTCAGATCTGTTTGATCCCTAGGTTCCGCTGTGGAGGGAGAGGGATGTCACTCCCACTAGCTAGGGCGCTAGGTCCAGGGCTCCCAGGTCTCTCAGATTGCACGTATTACTGTACTATGTAATATGATTTAATGTTCCTCACTCTAAGGAGTGCACATTTGTTTGCATCTTTCTCTAGGCCTGGCCAGCCCAAAAGGAGAGGGTACCTTACCGAGAGTTTCTAAGCACAGAAAGGCCCCCGGTTCTCTTTCCGTCAGCTCAGTGCTCTGATGTGGCTTGTAGTTGACCTTCTACAATCACATTTGGACTTTTTGAGTACAAAGTCCTAGACTGTGGTCCTATCCTCAGATAAGTAGGTAGTCACAAGACTAGGCTCTTAACAGTGCTGGCTTTGGTACAGAGCAGGTTGGGGGCGACGTTCTTCTCGACAAGCAGGGAAGAGCAATAGGTGGACTTCCCCGGGTGCAGCATTTTTCAGGTGAGGACAGGGGTGTAGTCTGGGTCCTGGCTACCTGTGGCCCCTGGATGCCCCCTGGGGGGCAATTCTGCACGTGGTGGGAGGTGCCTTGTACTTCACGTTTCTCCAGCGAATCTCTTTTCCTTTTCCGGTGCAACTTGGTGTGGCGTAGACACTCAGACATTGGTGATACATTATAAATGTTGTTTACCTCAGGGACACTGTGACCACATTTGATATTTTGTATCCTGATGCTGCGAGACAGCAGACCTGGCCCTGAGCGGGTCTGCCCGGGGCTGGCTGGTAATGTGTGGGCTCTCGACTTCATGCAGGAACGATTTCTCCACGCGAGTCCAGGCGACGATGAGGGCGTGTTTATTAAAGCTGGGGACAGTGCAACAAGGAAGGCCTTAGCAAAGAAGAAGTGACAGGAGAGCCCAGGCCGCTGTAGCTCATTGGGAAGTGAGAGGAAAGGGGACCTTGGGGACAGGCTCAGGGGTTAGCTGGGGGGGAGCTGCTGCTGCTCATTGTTCCCCTGGTGGCAAGTCTCCTGGGGTCCCTTAGAGTTTAGGAGATGAGTGCCTGTGGGGGAAGAAGAGGAGGAAGGGAACAGCTGGGCGTGCTTCCCACAGGGAGAGCACCCTGGGTCCTTTGTCTTGAGGGCTTTTCTCTTTTTAAGTTTTTTATTTGTTTGTTTTCAGAGAGAGGGGTGATAGAAGGGAGAAAGACAGGAAGAGAAACATTGGTGGGAACAATACCTGCAACCCGGGCTTGGACACTGACTGGGGATTGGACTGGTGACCTTTCACTTTGCAGGAAGATACCCAACCAGCTGAGCCACACCAGTCAGGGCTGTCCTGAGGACTTTTAACTCTCTCTTGCAGGCGGGCATTTTAGAGGTCTTGGAAACGTTTTAGCAGAATATTCACCCTTTTCCTAAGTGTGCCAGTTTAGGGACGTGGTCTCTACTGCTGGGTCAGTGCCAGGGCAGGGAATCGCGAAGCGCTGCAGCGGGTCCTGGCACTGCCAGCCTAGTCTTGCTGCTCTTCCGAGCCTGGGGCTGAAACACAGCAGAGGCCTAGATGTTACCTCTAGGGAGGTGACCTTCCGTGTCCGACTATCAACTGCTCAGCCGGTTTGATCAGCCATCCGTCTCAGTTTCCTTATTCCACTTGCCGAGGAATTTTCCTAGCTTCTTACTCTCCTGCCTCAGTAAAAAGGTTTTTCAAATTCATAGTCTCCATTGGAGACTGCTCATGTTGTTTGTTTCTCTTTACCTGACCCCCAAATATAGGTCTCTACAGTGTTCTGTCCTTGGCTGTCTGCTTATCTCACCTGTAGTCAGCTCCCTCAGAAAACTGGTGGCTCACAGTTTTGTTCACTACCAGGGATTCCCAGTTCCGTGTGCCTCGAAGAAGAGCTGGCTGGAAGGGTTTCGCTATCCCAGCTGGCCACGGACGTTCTCTCTTCTTGTCCCTCTTCTCTCTTCCTCAGGTTTTCTAGCCCTAGAAGAAGGTTCTAGGTAGGCCAATTAGCTGGGACTGCCTTCACACAACAGGAATTCACAGGCTTGTGTGTGGAGACTGAGAGCCCAGGCTTATGCAGAAACAAGCAAGAGTGCCCAACTAGCCTTTAGGGCAGAAGCAGGCTGGCAGACAGGCAGAAGGAGGTAACCCCTGAAGAGGAGAAGGAGCGAATTGGGAAGGCGAGTAGGGAAGGGCTTTCTGTGCTTGGCCACCTGCACCTTCAAGACGAGGAGATTGCGGGGTGAGGTGCAGGCTGGGTAGAAGGAAGGTAGCTGGGCCTTACGAGGAATCGAGGCCAAAACCTGAGAGGCCTTATCTACAATGCTAATTGCTTCAAGTTTTGATCATGAAAGCAAAAGGAAGTTATTGAAGGGCTTCTTTAAAAGCACTAATTTTAATTATTTGCTTTCCTTAAAAGTAATACCTATTTCAAAGGAAATTTATAAAATAGTAACATTAAAAATAAAGTAAGCATTACTCATTACAACTGAAAATAACTACTTTGGATGTGTTTATTTCTTTTAGGTTTTTTAATAGGTACTCATTTTTTTCTCTCAAAAATGGAAGTATAGCATACATTTTGTTTTATACTGCCAAAATTAGAAATATCTTTCATTTCTGGGCTGAACTTTATACTTTATTTTAAAAGAATTTTGTAATGCAACTGGAAGGAAATTTCAGTAGAGCAGGAGTCAGAGACTCTCCCTGTGGTTTACTGTCGTGTTAGAATTCCCTATAAAATTCAGTGCCAGGCAGCACCCCCTCCCCACCCCCCAACGCCCTGCTGAAGGCGGGAATCTCCAATCATCTGAACTGGTCAGTGCCCCAAACAGGCTTAGTTCAAGACTCTGAGTGTAGACATATAACCAGTATTTCAGAAATATTGGCAAGATGACTTCATATGTAAATAGCCATTTAAAACAAGTTTAAGGGTAGCCATCTCTTCATAGCATTTGTCTTAGGATATGGAAATTTTGGATCTTAACTATTGTTTTCCCATTAATCTCTTTGAAATGTTTGATATATTCTCTGAGCTGTAGTTTTGTCCTTTGCAAAATGGCCATAATTGAAGTACCAAGCAGGAAATGTAACATAAAAATGATTGTCTACCCTAACATGCAGTAGCTGAGTCAACGGACAGGGAGGTTTTCCTGTATGTTTCGGGATAAGTAACTTAAAACCATTTAAGTAGCTGTATTGTTATCTAGATGCCTGTTTTGGTCAAGACATTGGTTATATTCATAGCTGTGTCTGTTTTGCCTATAGACCAAGCAGACCTTGACCCCGTGGGTTGGGCTTCGGAAGATCAATGTGTCCTACTGGTGCTGGGAAGATAGGACCTCATTCACAAACAGTACAATACAGTGGATGCCATCCGAGCCCAGTGACGCCGGATTCTGTGGGATCTTGTCAGAACCCAGTCCTCGGGGCTTGAAGGCTGCAACCTGCATCAACCCTCTGAATGGTAGCGTCTGTGAAAGAGAGGGTAAGTGTGTGGGGAATTACAGATCCTGGAAGTTCACTGAAAGAGAAAATGTAGAAGGCATAGTGTTGATAGGTGTGCAATATTCATGAGGAACAGAATTGATGTGAAGGACATGAAGCAGAGTGTAACCAAGAATTTTCAAGGCAGAAGGAAATAGTCTCTGGCTCTGAATAGTATGAGCCGTAAGCCTGAACAAAAATAACTAACTGCTCGAAGAACCTAATATTCTCATTAACAGTGAGAACGATTGGTTTGTTGACTACAAAAAGTATTGCGACTCGCTCCAAAAGGCAAATTTCTTGGTGTTGGCAGAGAAATGCTATGGAAGAAAGAACCAAAAGTGCACGTAAAAGCAAAGGAAAGCTCAGAACTGACAGTGGGGGCAACGGGACAGCAGACAGAGATATTGTGTCAGAAAAACGATGAGAGCAGCTCCACGACAAAGTAGAAGCAAGCCCGATGTGCCCAAGCTGGGCTTGAGTCCGGAAGGAGCGAGCATTTTGAGCAGCTTCACGGGTTTCAGTGTCTCCTCTGGGCTGTATCAGGCGTCTTAAAGGCAGGCGCCAGGGCAGCACCTGCAGCGCGCAGACCAGCCCAAGACCAGCACCCTCCTCCTGCAGAGGAGCTCACGAGCAATGGTGGGATTTCCTGGGCACTTTGGGAGGCTGGACTCCCTCATTTTAGGATGGTGCCATGTTGTAGGGAACACGGAGGAGTAGAGGAGAAGTCGTAGCACTGCAGGAGTCATCCCGAAGTACGGTCTCTAAACTTCCTGTAGGGGAGCTTTTACCCATCTTGGATCCCGTGTGTTTTGGCGTATTGAGTGAATGCCGTGGTCTTTCTTTCCCAGAACACGCGAAGATGTGATTTTGCACGTTAGGGTGGACTATAAAAGTCCTGAAATTCATTCTGGGTCCCCTAAATTGTAAGGATCTCTAGAACCCCTACTTGAATGGGAAGATTACCTCGTTCCTACCTGTCTGTTCTTATGCTCTTTGAAAAGAAAAATATCTTTTCCCACCAAATGTACAAATATACTCGACTAAACAGTACAAGGTGACTCTAATGTGTCCTGCCTTCTCCTTCATTTAACGTAGTCCGCTG
>PVKM010023253.1:0-21277 GCA_004027735.1 Carollia perspicillata | reverse complement strand
AAAGCAAAGCAAAGCAAAGCAAATAAATGAAAAGAGGAAAGAAGGAAAGGCTTCTTGGCCCAGTGGCAAACTTGCTGTGGACCTGGGGCCGTACCTCAGTTTCCCCGGCTGCAGAAATGGGGCCATGCTGCCCGTGACCTCACCAGTCCCTCCTGCTACAAGGCTGTGGGTGTTGTGTTTGTGGCTCCAGCTCCCCCGGGGCCTGCTCTGGCCCCAGCTGCCCAGCTCCACCGTCTCCCAAGGGACCCGCTCTGCTGACACCGGATTCTTCCCTGGACTGTCCAGCCATCTGGCCGACACTCGATCCCAGCCCCACTTCCAGGCCAGCGTCTGCCGACCGGCCTGCTTGGGCCAGGGCCCCAAGACTCCCTGCTGAAGGACAAGGGGCCGTCTGTGAGGTCCCTGGGAGGGTGTGGTGAGTCCAGGGCTCTGCCAACACAGGCAGAAGCCTCGAGGACTGGGGACGGTGCTGGGACTTGCGGCCCAGAGCCACTGCGGTCGCAGAGACAGCACCCAGTGCAGGCGCTGCGCAGCCCCGTGCCCCCTGCTGCAACCTGCTCCTGCCCACCATGGGGACCCTCAGCTGCGACCCTGCTCCCCGGCTGACCACAGCGCCCCTGGGCCGGCGGGCCACAGAGTGCCAGATTCCAGAGACCGGCCTGAGGAAGACCTGCAGGATGGCCACCTTGGAGAACGGTACATGCAGACCATGGAGGAGGGGGGCCACGGCGGTGGGACCCTTTCCGGGAGCCCAGCGGGAAGGCAGGAGCCTCTGTGGAGAGTGTCCACCCTTCAGTGTTCTGTCCAGTAGGAAAGGGTGATCACAGCGTTTCTGTGGCCCCTGAATATGCCTCCACCCAATGAGAACTGAGCATTTTATGGGCCATGTGCCCTTCCGGGTGCTGAGTACATAGCCAAGAACCAAGCAGCCAAGGGCCTGTGGGGGTGGATGCCAGGCGAATCAGGGGGAAGAGTCTGTGGTGTATTAGGCAGTGAGCCGAATATCCCAACTGTGACATTCACGGTGGGATCCTGGTTATGGTCTTGGCCCGTGCCTCAGTTTCCCTGTCTGTAACAACACGCCTGGAGTTGGGCCCCACGGTGGTATTTCCTGGCTCTTGTGGCACTGCCATTCCTGCAGAGTCCACCAAACATTGCAGCTGTGATACTATCTTGCTGTCCGGGCCTCAGTTTCCCCACCTGTGACAGTGTATTTCTATAACTGGGCCTCAGTTTCCCCACCTGTGACAGTGTCTGTCTGTGTCTGGGCCTCAGTCATCCCATCCCATGTGCCTCAAGGCGGGAGGAGGATGCTGCCGCACAGCCCCTCCCGCTGTGATTCATGTCCGACACACAATGCTTGTTGGCAGCAGGCAGCTCCTGCTCCCCCCACCCCTGCCATGGAGGATGGCTGGTGGCCAGGGTGGGGGCTCAGGGGCTGGGCCCTGAGCTCCCCATCACAGGCCCAGGCTGTGACCAGAGGGCTTTGGTTGCAGGCTCTGGGCCGGGCTTGTACGCCCTGCCGTCCACTGTGGGCTACATCGACCACGACCGCACCAGGGCGGCCGGTCCCGCCTACTCGCTGCTCCGGAGACCCAGTGAGGGTAAGGTTGGTTGCAGGCAGGGAGGCGGGGGGTGGGGAAAAGGGTTCTGTGAGGCCTCCTGAACCTCCAACCTCCGCCCAAGGAGCATTTTCTCACTTGATAGATCCAGGCTCCACTGAGTGAGGCAGGAATCTGGCTGGGTCGCTTGATCCCTGGCTTGCTCTGTGACCTCAGGAAGCCACTGTGCCTCCCTGGTCCTCTGCTTCTTTATCAAGGGAGAGTGGCAGGAGTAGTGTGGGGTTAGGACCTGCATTTGCCTCCTGCACTTTGCACGTTTCTTGCCGCTCGACGTTCTGTGCCTCAGTTTCCTCCTCTGCAAACAATGGCAATACACTCCTTGCTTAGTTGTCAGAGTTAAGGGAGAGTTAAATGCCTTAAAAGTAGCTGCAATGCTGGGTGTCTTGTCAGTGCTCAGAAAACTGGGCTTGGAGCATGAGTGCCAGGGGGGGCTCCCCAGGCCTCGCTTACCGCGCAGCATGTGGCAAGGGTAGAATGAAACTTCTTTGTTGTTTAGGCAGGTAGGGGTGGAAAGACTGCAGACTGTGGGCCTCGCCTGGTCAGTGGGTGACCTGACCTTTGTGATGTCCGCTTTTCTCCTGGCCAGAATGTGTGTGAGGGAGTGCCAAGTGCAGGGATGTGGGTGGCCCCTAGCCACGGTCAGCTCTCCATGGCTATCAGTGGAGTTATCACCATTCATCCACAAGCCTGTACTTCTCATATCGATGCCCACATGCTCCCTCAGCCCATTTTCCAGAGCTGCTCTGAGGTCCCAATTAGGCCAGAAGGGTCCCGTGTGTGGAGTTTGATTCTCGTGGATAGAGGTTGGGAGGGAGTGGCTGGCAGAGGCACTTTCAGAAGCAGCAAAAATCCCAAACCAACTGAAAGAGAACTCAGAGAGTGTCAAGAGGCCCCAGAAGACAAGTGAGGGAATGAGTGTCACATCTGTCACCAGGAGGTTTGGAACTTAGCCTATGGCTCAGAGCAACCTGGGTTCCCAAGTCTAATTCTAGTCACAGGACACACACGGGGAATCAGGAATCAGGGTGGGCATGGTTGGTGTAGACTTTTCGGAATGCTCAGGGACTTCTTGGTGGTGGAGACATGGGATCTGGGCTTTGTAGGATGAATAGGAGTTCACTGGAGCCCCCAGGAGAAGAAGGGGCTCCAGGAGAGCCTGCAGCATAGACAAAGGCCTGGAGGTGGGAAATGGGCTAAGTTGGGACATGCTCATTTATCAGGAATGTGCTTCATGTGTGTGCATACATGTTCATATGTCAGCCAATTAATACTTGTCAAACCTACTATACATTTGTACTTGAATGTGCTTATAACTAGTAGTAATGGCCTTCACAGTCATTGGTCCAAATTACTAAGTGCCAGGCATGGGACCACCCCTTCCATGGATGGCCTCGTTTTCCAAGCTTCGCATCCTACTACTGAAGAAAAGGTGTTGACAAGTCCAAGGACATGCGCACAGAGGCCCTGCTGGGATTTCAATGTGACTTAAAGCCCCTCCTTTAAGCGTGCCCATGACAACAAGCCCAGGCACTAAAAGGGCCCTCCGCAGACCCTCAGTCAGAGCCTAGTCACTCTCACTTTCTGTGCAATTCTAACTAATGCACGAGCTGGTTTCTCTAGAGCTGGTCCCCTAGCTTGTGGCAGAGGAGAGGTTGAGGGGTGGTACAGCTTCCATGGGGAGGGGGCACAAAAACGCTCATCAAGACAAAGTAGAGGTCCAGGCCCTGGGTCAGGGCCATCAGACCTCCGCAGGCTAAGGCCCCTGCTTTCCCGGATGGGGCCAGGGGCTGCCTGGAGGCTGGAAAGACCCAGAGCTAACCAGCAGCACGGAGTGGGGGCGGTGGGGCCATCAGAGGTGCACTCAGGACCCTGGGTCCTTCTTCCCAGCATCTCCACAGGACACCAGCCCTGGGCCAGTCTACTTCCTGGACCCCAAAGTCACCCGGTTTGGTCGAAGCTGCACCCCTGCCTATTCAATACAGGGCCGGGGCAAGTCTCGAGGTGAGTATGTGACTGTGCTACCCCATGAGGACCCTGTCCCTTCAGGGTCTCGGTGACTCTCCCGCCTCTGTCCTCTCCTTCTGCTCCTATACCTAAGTTCTTAGAATGTCGGTGTCATTAGAATGACAAAACCCAAGACCTCCAAAGAGGGGCTGGGGGCCCTAAGAGAACCTGAATGAGTGAAGTGGGCCAAGGTGAGGGTGACCCTGTGCACGCACAGTGCCATGAGGACAGCTGGGGCTCATCCTCAGCATCAGGAGACAATAGGGAGTAGTGGGGACTGTAGCAAATGTGGAAACCCCCTTCACAGGCTGTGAACAGCTTACTTTCACCTAAAGTGCTTGGTTGAATCATCTGACTCCAGTCTCCCATCCACCCACCATTCATCTTTTCATCTATCACCCCTCTACTCTACCTACTACTCATTCACCCACTGATTCATCCATCCATCCACCCATCTATCTACTCAACAACCTATCAACCCATTCACTGGCTCATCATGCAACCCACCCATTAGTCCATTTATCCAGCCACTGACGCATCCACCCATCCATCCACCCAGGATCCATCTATCAATCCATCTATCTACGTACCCACAGAGCTGCTCCTCTGCTCATTCACTTATCACTCAGCACTCACCACCCATCCTCCACTCACTCATCCTCCCAAACGTGTACAGACCAGCAGGTGGGAGTCACAGTAGATTTGATATGTCCTTGCTTTGTATGAGGTCCCAGAACGGTGGAGTTAGATCCAGGCAGGGACCATCCCACTTCCATGTGGCCACGTCCAGAGAGAGGGGAAGATGCAGACTCATCCTAGAAGGGCTGTGGGGGAGGCAACAGGGAGGGTCACTGGGGCTCTCTGGGAGGGTGAGAAGCAGCTCCCGGGAGGTGGGGATGGGACACAGAGGGCTCGCCTAGCAGAGGGTTGAGTGTGGGCAAAGACGTGGAGGCCTGAAAGAGAACAGACTGCGTGGCAGGGTAGGGAAGGGGGAGAACTAACTCGGGACTTCCTCAGAAGTGCTGTGAGCTCCAGGACGCATGTGGGCAGTAGGGAACTGTGCGATGTCCTGGATCAGGCAAACGCTCTGTCCACTGCCAGCCTTCCTGACCCATTTTCACAGGTCTGGAGGTGACACCCGGCCCCGGGGCCTACAGCCCAGAGAAGGTGGCCCCTGTGCGCCAGCGGACCCCTCCAGCTTTCACCCTGGGCTCCCGCCTGCGTCCACAGCCTCTGGACACCTCAGCCCCTGCCCCCAATGCCTACACCTTGCCCTCTCTCTGGGGCGCCCAGATCTTCATCAAGCCCAGTAGCCCCAGCTACACAGTGGTGGGCCGCACACCCCCCGCCCGCCCTGCACAGGACCCTGCCGAGATCCCCGGCCCGGGCCAATATGATAGCCCAGATCCCAACACCTACCGTCAGCGCCGGCCCGCCTTCACCATGCTGGGGCGGCCCCGTGCCCCGCGCCCCCCAGATGAGACGCCTGGCCCTGGCACCCACAGCCCCGAGCAGGTCACCATTACCAAAGCCAGGGCCCCAGCGTTCACCATGGGCATCCGACACTCCAAACGGGCCTCCACCATGGCTCCAGACACAACGCCCTGATGCCTTTGGGGGACAGGATGCAGGCCAGCACCCGGGTTGAGCCTCAGTGTTCCTGCACCCTGAGGTAGAGTGTGGGCAGGCCCCTCCTGGGCCTGGCTTTCGCTGGGGTGGGACGACTCAGAGAAGCTGAACTGTCTGAGGTCCTTCTAGGCCACCTGCTTCCTCCAGTCCCTGGGGGCTGTGACCCCATGGCCCTGTGCAGGGTGAGCCTCCTTCCAGCGCCCCAGTTTCTTCTCTCCTGGTCATGCCAGGCTAAGCGAAGCCAGGTGGAGAAAGGGACACCCCTGGCCCTCCCCAGTGGCTGGCCGGAGACGGAGCTTCCTGTGTCCTAGAACTCGGCATCCGCCCTGCTAGGGCCTGGGTCCCCAGAACAGCTCAGGTTTCTGCCAGACTTGGGCTCTAACCTGTTTCTCATGGAAGCACAGCTTCCTGACCTGGTCCCAGCCCAAAACCAGGCTGGAAGCAGCCCTGATGCCCTCCTCTCCCCACCCCACGCACTAGCTGCTTGCCAATAAATCTCTGTGGCACCAAGAGCTGTCAGCAGCACACGTGGGACTCATTTAATCCAGGTCTATTTACATCACAGAAGATCGCAAACACTGCTCTCAACAGCCAGCCTGGAGATCTGTAGCCGCCTGGGGTCTGGATGGGACCAGAGGAGGCATCCAGAGCTGGGGGAGGCAGAGGTGGAGCCAGAGCTTTGAGTGGGGCAGTCAGGTAGGCTTCTTGGAAGAGGGGACATTGAAGCTAGGTTTTGAAGGATGCACAGGAGTTTGATATATTCTAATATTCATCGGATTTTCATAAAGACCATTTAAGCTTCACAGCAAGTCAGAAGGTAGGTGATGCTTGCCGAGAGGAAGTTGGGCTGTGGAGACTGGGCGCTGGTCTGAGGGCGCACCATAAGCCCTAGTGTTGCCTAATGCCAGGATCTGAATTCTGGCCTCTGGGCTCTGCTCCTGCCATTCTTTCCTGGGGCTGGTGTCATGTGACCAAGCCCTGTGTGTGATGACACCTAAGCCCAGGCCTTGAAAACTGCAACCCAGAAAGACCCTAACTCAGGAACTCGGGAGGGACAGAGAGCCATTACTCATTTCCCTGGAGGAGGTGGCCGCAGGGGCAGCACACAGGGCCTGGGGGGGTCTTATCTCTTTCCTAACTGTCCCTTCCCCAGCCGGGGCATGCCAAAGTCGCACACACACCCTTTGGACACACGTCAAGATCTCTACACACATGCATGGATGTACACCTGGCCCCTACGCACACCTGGAAATAGACCGGGCCCCTACGCACATGCGCGTACACACACTTGGCCCCTACACACCCACCTTGAAATGCACATGGACCCCCCAATCATATACTGGGAGGACCAGAACCCCTCCTCACATGCACACACATGTTCACACCTGCACACAATACACATACAAACCCAACCCTCATACAGACGACATATATGTAAATCACAAAGGACACACAGCACACACAGTTCAGATCAGGGCTCCCACCCGCACATGCCTCACCCTCAGCACAGACCCAAAGGCCGACCCTCTGCACTCACACACCCCAGACCCCGCGGCCCAGACGAACAATAGCGACTACAGCGTGGCACCCGCAGCGTCGACTCCCTGGCTCCCCCGCCACTCTTCGCGGTTGTAGTCCAATCGCAGCCCGGCCCGGCCCCCCCGCCCCCCACCTCCTGCCCAGCCCATCGCCACCGCCTCTGGGCTTGCGGCGGCGTGCCGGCTGTGATCTCATCTCTCTGATTTATTGATCCAGCTCCAAGGGCCTCGCCCCTCCCTCCTCACCTGCCTGTGCGCCCCGGCCCCCTCCTTTTGTTTTCCAGCAGTCAGCCCTGCCAGGGGTGGGGCCGGAGGGGGAGGATGGTCGGTATAGACAGACTAGGAAGCTGGGTCCTGGAGTGACGTTGACATCCAGCTCCCCCTTAGAGAAGGAATCAAGCCTTGAGGCTTGGGTGTGGACGAAGACGCTGGGACCCGAGGGGCCGTCAGGCCTGGGAGTCTGAGGCCCAAGGACTTAGTGGGGTTGTTGTCGGGCAGGGCTCCCCTCAAATGGAGGAGTCCATGACCTTCTAGCCCCTGTTCCTGGCTTACATCCTGGGAAACTGAGGTCCAGGGAAAGGCAGCAGAGTAGGAACTAGGCTTCGCTCTGAGGCTCCCCACCTCCCAGACCCAGCCAGCCCAACCCGGCACTCCTGGGTCCAAGTCTCCGCAGTGTGCCTTCACACCCCTTCCCCTCTCAGGGTCTCAGTTTCCCCATCGGGGCCTGCTTTTCCAAGTATCTTCTGGCTGGAACAATGGGAATGGAGGGGGCTGATCTTGGGGTTAAGGCTCTCTTCCCTCACCGGGCCTCCACCCCTCTCCGGGCCTCAGTTTCTCCATCAGTCAGAGAGGAAGGAAGGGAGGTCATTCCTAAGTCTCTCCCACCTCTGTCATTCTAGGAACTTGGTCGACGGGTGGGGGGCGAAGTAGGGGATCCGTGTCCAGGTCCTGGGTTGGAAACACCCCGCTCCCGGGCTGCTCGATCCGAGTCAGCTCCGTGCCCTCGGCGGGCCTCAGTTTCCCCAGCCACCCCGCCAGGCGCCGGGATGCCGAGGGCCGGGGTCCCAGGGGCGCAGCCCCCCGCGGCTGCGCGCTGGGCCGGGCGGATGACATCACCGGGCCGGGGGCGGGGAGGGAACCAGAGGGAGACAGAGGGCCTCCTCCGCGCCAGGCTCAGCGCCCGGTCGGGCTGGGTCCGGCGGCCGCGGCCATGACGCAGGGTCCGGGCGGGCGCGCGCCTCCCGCACCTCCTGCGCCCCCGGAGCCCGAGGCGCCCACCACCTTCTGCGCGCTGCTGCCGCGCATGCCGCAATGGAAGTTTGCGGCTCCGGCCGGCTTCCTGGGCCGCGGCCCGGCCGCGTCGCGGGCGGCGGGGGGCGCGGGGGCCGCGGGAGGCGCCGATCCCCAGCCGGAGCAGGCCGGCCCGGCTAGCGTCCCTGCTCTGGCGGCCGCGGTGCTGGGTGCCTGCGAGCCGCGCTGCGCCGCGCCCTGCCCCCTGCCGGCTCTCAGCCGCTGCCGAACTGCCGGGACGCGGGGGTCTCGGGGCACACGGGGGGCTGCCGGGCCCCCAGACTCCGTCGCCGACGAGTGGATCCGCAAAGGCAGCTTCATCCACAAGCCGGCGCACGGCTGGCTACACCCAGATGCCAGGGTCCTGGGGCCGGGGGTCTCCTACATCGTTCGGGTGAGTGCGCTGGCCAGGACCGCTGGGATGCCATCCTCGGACCCTTCGACCTGGGGACTGGGGCTCCCTTCGCTCACTTCCCTGAGCCCCGGACCCTGAGAATCAGGTGTCTCCTCTCCATCCTTCCATTTCTCCCCACCACTCTGGACCCCCACCTCCAGCCAAAGCTCCGCTGGGCGCCCCCAGCCGGGAAGCGCTGGGGTCTGGGTTCCCAAGGAGTCATGTGACTAGAGGCGGGGAGAGGGCTGCAGGTGGGTGGGGGACACGCATGCGCAGACTAAGCATTCCCCTCCCCATCCCGGTAGCTCAGTAGAGTGTAGACAGTGGGGTGGGGGCACCCTGCTACCCAGACCTCCATTAAAAGCTCCTTCGTAGAAGACAGAATCCGAATCTGCGGAGATTTTGGCTTGAGGCAGGGGCGGGGGCTCCGGGGAATGGGTATCAGCAAACGGGCGGCGCTCAGCCGTACCTCAGGACTCGAGTGAGACTGGAGACCTTGAACATTGTGTAAAAGGGTGGGTCTTTATCCTAGTTTTTTATTATAAACCTTTCAAACGTATGGAAAACCTGGGCGCATGAATCGCCTGCGCGCCTGCAACCATGACTGTTAAAATGTCTGGAGGCAGTTGAGCCCCGTGCAGAGTTTGGCGAAGCACTGGGAGGTTGCCAGCGCATGACCTTCGCTATTAGAAGCGTGCGCCTGGTCTCGAGAGCTGGCTGTCCTGCACACCCACAGTCCCCTTTCATGTACGAAAACTACCAGGTATCCCAGAGTGTCATTGGCCATCTGGCGGAATTCACATCTCTGCTGGCCTTTTGGTTACCAGCACCCTGGAAGTTGATGGGTTTGCGATTAGTTGTGCCTTTGCCGCTTTAGCATAGTCCCCTCCTCCAGAACTGTGTTGAATACTTCCCGTCAAATTCATGTCTGTTGAACCTGCGCATGTAGCCTTCTGTGGAAACAGGGTGTTTGTAGATGTAGTCAAATTAAAATGAGGTCATCCTGGAGTGAGGGGGGGGCCCTAATTCAATGACAGGTGTCCTTATAAGAAGAGGGACATCTGGACACAGACAGTTAGGGAGAAGGCCATGTGAAGATGGAGGCACACACTGGACTGATGTGTCTGCAAGCCAAGGGCTGCTGGCCACCACCACTGGGAGCTGGATGAGACGGGGAGCAGCCTTCCACGAAGCCTTCAGGTGGAGTGCGGCCTGGCTAACACTTTGGATGCCTGGCCTCCAGAACTGGAGACGACATCCCCATTGTTCTAAGCTGCCCAGTTTATAGTGCGTTGTTGCGGCCGCCCCAGGAAAGTAACGTATTGGTTAAAGCGACATTTCTCCCTGGTAAAGTCACCATTTGTTTCCTTTATAATTAATATGCATCTGTGGGATGTACTGTTGTTCTTGGTCAGACTGTAAAATCAGGGACAGCACACATAGTGCAGTGTGTGAGCAGGCCTCAGGTGCCTGGTGCCCTCCTGGTCGGCACCCCCACAGCACTCCCACGATCCCAGCTTCCAGCACCATAATTCACCTTAAAAATTGCGGTAAAATTCACGTGACAAATTTAATCGTCAATCACCCTAAAGTGAACCATTCAGTGGCATTTCGTGCATGCACTAGGTTGTGCAGCCATCACCACTGTCTAGTCCCAGAATGCTCCATCTCCCCGACGGAAAGCCCTGTCCCCATGAACAGTCATCCCCCTCCTCCCCCACCCCCAGCCCCTGGCAACTGTCAACCCACTCTCTCGTCTTCCGGGCATTTTGTGCTGGTGGGACCATGTGACAGATGCCGCCATGTGGCTCTCCAGTCATACCGTTCACTTCTCGGCAGCCTGGAATTTGCAAGGGTGGTTCTGGCCATCGTGTGGTCCTCGTGCCCCCGTCCTTGGCAGCTGCAGAAGCTGCCCAGGAACTCTGCTGGCTGTTGCCACCGACACCGTCCCTTGGAGATTCTGAATTACTTTTCCATGGAAATGGTGGTCTAGGCAGGAGTCCATGTGCTTTTCCTGTAAAGGATCACAGATAGTCAGCGTGTGGGCTTCACGGGCCAGGTGCTCTCCGTCCTACCTATTTGCAGGCCCTGTGCTGGGCTCTGGGATGCAGAAGTGGGCAAGATGACCGCCATTCTGATTCTCCGGGACCTGTGTCTCAGTGGAGCAGAAAAAGAGAATGAGCAGATAGTTAAGCAAGCCTGGGGGAATCAATGGACTTCTGTGGAACTGCTTATGTAGAGTCAGGGAAGCCGGCTCTGGGGAGGTGACACTGTGTCTGAAGATGAGGAGGAATCAGTTCAAAGATAGACAGGGGGACCCCCAGGTTGCTGGCTGGACATTGCCAAGGACAGAGGCAAGGGCTCGAACCCAGTGGGTGCAGGAGAGACGGGTGGAGGGCTCATCTGCCAGTCCCAGCTGCGCTCCTCTGCCGGGCCTGGGCCCCACCCACTCGCGCCTCCTCTCTCCCCGCAGTACATGGGCTGCATCGAGGTCCTACGCTCCATGCGCTCCCTGGACTTCAACACTCGTACCCAGGTCACCAGGTGAGCCGCCCAGACCAGGTGTGGAAGGCGGGTTGGGACCAGGGGTCCGGGAAGCTGGTCTCATCAGCTCTGCCCTGAGCAGAGGTCTTCCTCTCAGTGCCTGTGGCCACTCAGAAGTTGGGTCTAAGTTTAGGGGCTGTGTTGGCCTCACCGAATCTGAACCCACAGAGGGAGACAGGTGATAGGCGTATCTGCCAGATGGCTGGGAGCACCCCCTTCTATGCCCCTGTCCCCTCCTCTTCTCTCCAGGTCCCCCAGAACCCTTCCCCCTCTCATCCCCCCCCTTCCTCTGAGCCTCTCCCCATCTCAGGGTCCACTGCGTCCCTTTCTCAGCCCATCGCCCTCTGACCTGCCACCCTTCCTGAGCTCCTGCCCCTCCCCAGATCCCTTCCTCTCCAAGCTCTCTAAGCCCCCTCCCCATCCCCCCACAGGGAGGCCATCAACCGGCTCCATGAGGCTGTGCCTGGAGTCCGGGGCTCCTGGAAGAAGAAGGTTGGTGAGGGGATTGTAGTCCTTGAGTGGGGCTGGTGGGGACACCTTGGCCCCCCTCAGACCCTGCCCAGTTGGAGCCTCTCTGCAGTCCCACCCCCGCCAGGCCCCCACCCTTTGCTGGCCCTCCAGGACCCCACCCTATAGCCCTCTGCCCCCTCAGGTCCCCCACCCTGTGGCCCTTTGCCTCTCAGGCCCCCAACAAGGCGCTGGCCTCCATCCTGGGCAAGAGCAACCTGCGCTTCGCCGGCATGAGCATTGCTGTCAGCATCTCTACCGATGGCCTCAACCTCTCCGTGCCTGCCACGCGCCAGGTGAGGGCTGCACGATAGGCCAGGGCAGTGTGGCCTGTCCTCAGCCCCTGAAGGGCAGGCTCTGTGGGCTCACACGAGGTGAAGCCTGGAGGGATGGGGGTGCGGGGCTTCCTGTGTTGTGTCCACTTGGAGACGAACTGAGGCCCCACCCTGCAGCCAAGGAGGGAAGTGGCTGCTGCCCTCACAGCACCCACAGCTGTCCCTGGGGGTGCTCCTGGCATCCAGTGTGTGTCTGTGTGTGTCTGAGCATCCCTGCTTCCCCACCCCCGCCAGTCCCCTCCCTGTGGCCCTGGCCTAGCGCCTGCCTGAGCCTCGGGTCCCTGACCCCAGGACAGCTGTGACCTGGTGTGTCTCTCCGACAGGTCATCGCCAACCACCACATGCAGTCCATCTCCTTCGCGTCGGGCGGTGACACGGTAAGGGGCTGAGTGGGTGGGCTTGGCCTCCTCTGTCGCCTGCCTCTCTGGAGGCGAGCAGCCGGGAATCCAGGCCAGTGGGCCCAGGCAAGTCCAGCTGGCCCCTTCCGCCCGCCCCCTCTCTCCCCAGGACATGACGGATTATGTGGCCTATGTCGCCAAGGACCCCATCAACCAGAGAGGTGAGGCCCAGTGGGTGGGGTAGGGGGGCCCTGTGCAGAGCGTGCCAGCTGCCAGGCCACACTGATGCTGTGTCACCGAATGCCCCCCAGCCTGCCACATCCTGGAGTGCTGCGAGGGCCTCGCCCAGAGCGTCATCAGCACTGTGGGCCAAGCCTTTGAGCTGCGCTTCAAACAGTACCTGCACAGCCCCCCCAAGGTGGTCGTCCCCCCTGAAAGGTACCAGCTCTCACCTGCTCCTCCTGGGCTCGGGTCCACTCTCCCCACAACCGCCCCCGTGCTCCCCTGGAGCTAGCTCATCACAGCTGCCAGGATCCCCATTCCCTGGGCCATGAAACCCGATAAAGACAGCCGAGACTCACTGGGTCGAGGTGAGGATCCAGGAGCCAGTCAACACTGCCATCGCCATGACAGTGCGGGTCGGCGCCGCTGCACAGGGCCACACGCTCCGTGTTTTGCAGCGTTGTAGCCGGACTGCCTGTCGTGGCCGTCATCTGAGGAAGCAGCTGTGGGGGGCACTGAAGCTGTGGGCGGCCCTGGTACCCACAAAGCTGTATTTATAGACACCGAAATCTGCATTGCGTTAACTTTTCCCACGTTGCCAAATGTTGTTCTTTGGATGTTTTCTTAACCATTTAAAAGTTGTGTGGCTCCTGGGCTGACCCCTGATCTCAGCTACTTAAGTTAATTGTTAGACATTAGTAAGCGAACGATAAGGAAGAGGAATTCGCCGTGCAGCAGGAGGCCCTTCCCCAGGGTGGGGTGGCCTTTGTCGCCTTTCTCACGGGTTTGCACGTCTGTCACCTACACGTGGTGGGTTTCACTTGCTCCTGCTGGGCACCAGGAGCTGCCCCCGCCTCCACGGGCCGCATGGTCCTGCTCTGCTGCCCAAACCAGAACTTGCGGTTCGTCCCTGACTGGAGCAGGCAGTGGGCAGGCAGTGGCCTACGCCATTTTGCTCTTAGGAACCATGCTCACCTGAATGATCACCTGTGGGCTGAATTTCTACAGGTGCGACCACAGGGCAAATGGCGAGGGCATTTTTTAAAAGATCTTTATTTATTTATTTTTAAAGAGAGGAAGGGAGGGAGGAAGAGAGGGAGAGAAACATCGATGCATAAGAGATGTATCTATAGGTTGCCTCTCCCACACCCGCAACTGGGGACCTGACCCACAACCCAGGCATGTGCCCTGGCTGGGAATTGAACTGGAGACCCTCTGGTTCACAGGCCAGCACTCAACCCCCTGAGCCACACCAGCCAGGGAGTGAGGGCATTTTAAATGCAGAGGGCGTTCCACCTGAAGGCATGGCAGGCACTTGGTCCTGGGTGCAAGTCTGGGGTGTTCTGGCTGCCTGGCCAGGCCAGAAGCCGATGGAAAGGAGTGGGGACCAGCTTCTCTGAAGGACCTGCAGTAGCTATGCCGTGTCCCACTTTGTAGACGAGGGAAGAGAAGCACAGCGCCCAGTAAGCATTTCCTGGGCCAAAGCTCAGCTGATAGGAGGTGGGGTCAGAGTCCCCTTGGGTCTGGCTTTTTCCAGCCACCCTTCAAAGCTCAAGCCTCAAGGCCTTGGTGTCCCTTGGGTGCCCCTGTTCCTTCTGCCCTGTGTGCTGGGGCCACGCACCACCTGTGCTTCCACTTGCTGTCTGTCGCCAGGCTGACCGGGTTGGAGGAGTCGGCCTGGGGGGAAGAGGAGGACACGGAACACAATTACTACAACAGCATCCCAGGGAAGGAGCCGCCCCTGGGCGGGCTGGTGGACTCCAGGCTCACCTTGACACAACCCTGCGCCCTTGGGGCCCTAGGATCCCTCAGCCAGGTCAGCCCCTGGGACTCTCAGGGGAGGGATGGCAGCAGCTATCCCCAGGTGCTGATTCCTTGGGCCGTGTCCCTAGCTTTTCCTTCTGCTCCAGTTCTCGATCCTGGAGTAGGATCCAAGAGTAGGGTCGCCCCCTACTCCTCCTTCCCTCCCCACGCTGCACAGATCTGCTCCACCCTGCTCTAGGCACTTCAGATGTGGTTCCTACCCTCAGACATTGGGGAAATAATCACATCCATGCTGTGAAAAGGGCTGACAAGGCAGGTAACCAGAGTGTGCAGACGGGAGACCGACTTGTCAGTGGTCAGGAGGGCTTTCCTGAGGAGGCAGTGTTTGGGCTGGGTGCTGACAGGTGAATAGGAGTTGCCCAGGAGAGCACTGCAGGGAAGGAGGGAACAGTATGTGGCGCTGGGTGCAGGAGACGGCCTATGAAGCTATAGCAGAGGTGGGCGGTAGGTGCGAAGCTGGGCCTGCTGGGTACCTGGCAGTTAGAGAGCCAGAGCTTGGGGGAAGCAGTAGGCAGTGTGAGTTGAGGCTCCCATCTGACTTACCTCTGCAGTGATTTAGGCGTTTGGGTAGGAATACTGGCAGGGGGCTTGCACATCTCAGGAGGGACCCTTACTCTCTTTTTCAGGGAGCATCTCCTCCTCGAAGAGACACCCGAGGCCTGCATTGGGAGTTGGGCCCGTCAGGTATGGTCGGATGCCCTGGGGCCATAGGAGTGCCCCAGCCCACCCCCCACCCCGCACTGGGTGCCTGGGTCCCCCTTTACAGATTCTCTTCCTGCACCCTTTCACGTTCACCTGCAAGACTGTATGCAGACGCTCTTAAGAGATGTGATAGCATCAGTGTCTTTGTTCTTTTTCCGAGATTTTTGACTTCTTTTGAAACTGGAAAGCTCTGGCCCCCTGGGCCACCTTCCAGCCTGGCAGATGGGGACAGGCTGAGTGGGTGGCTGTCCCCACCCTAGGTATGGACCGCTGGTGTCCTACCACCATTGGCTGGGCTTTGTTGGTGCTTTTCACTGTTGATGGTGCTGCTCAAAAGGGTGCAAGGCTTCCTTCCTGGAGGGAGACAGGTGTGGGTGGGGCTTCCAGGTGGGGTCCTGCACTGCCCCTCTCTGTACCCTAGGACCTCAGTGTTCCCCTGCTCCCCCGGCTGACTTCACTACCTCTCCTGCCCTCCTCAGCCCCACCGGGGGATGGCTACGTGCAGGCGGATGCCCAGGGGCCCCGAGATTACGAGGACCACCTGTATGTCAACACGCAGGGTTTGGACGCACTGGAGCTTCTGCAGCCCGAGGACAGCCCCAAGAAGGACCTATTCGACATGCGTATGTGGGGGGCAATTCTGTCTGAGGGGGGAGGCCACCTATGGTCCTGATAGGGGAGGTCCAGCCTCCTCCCCTGGGGACTCTTCCCCTTGGGACTTCCCAAGTTGATGTGGGTGCGGTGGGAAGTCTGTTTTCTATGGAACTCCCTGGTCAGATAGGGGAGGCTCAGTGTCCCCCTCCATGAGAGTCTTCAGTCTGGGGATACCCAGCTCTCTCTCTATGGGGGTCCCCAGTCTGATGGGAGGCGCCTAATTCATACCTTGAAAGAGTGGCTGGTGTCATGGGGGAGGCTCAGGCCCTGTCCTCCGAGGGGCTCCTCGGTCTGTGGGGAGGGCCTTGCTCCCTTCTGCAGGACCTCCCTGATCTGGGCAGGGAATTTGAACTCCATCCTCATTTGACTCCATGGTCTGAGGGAGGAGGCCCAAAGCCCTTCTTAAGGAATCCCAGCCTGACGGGGGAGGCTCTGTCTTCTCCCTGGGGGACCCCTAGTCCTAATCCAGGTCCTGACGGAGCGACCAGCTGATGGTAGAGCTCACTCCACTCCTTCCTTCTCTCTGGGCCTGAGGGAGGGCTCAGTCTGGTGGAGGAGGTTTGTGTCCAAAATGCCTTCTCTTTTCTCACGTCAACCGTGCCCTCTTCCACAGCCCTGTGCGAGTGTTGGCTCCGTCCTGCCAGGCAAGGTGGTCCCCCTCCCTCAGGACACCTCCCTAGTTGGAGGTCCCTGAGAACCTCCAGAGCCAGCTGGAGATTTCTTCCTTGACAACATTTGCAAAGCCGAGTTCCCTGCCGCCCGACAACTGGGGGAGCTGAGCATTGCAGTGATGACACTCGCTAGTGCTTACTGGGCGCCAGCTGTGCTCCAGGCCGGGGACTGAGAGCCGGCCCCACTGGCTTCCGCAGGGGTCCTCCAGCGGGGGACTGCTGGGCGCGGGTGCCTCGTGAGGCCGGCTGACCCTCCTGGTGACCACAGGAACCCCAGTGGACACAGTTGCTGCCTGCCAGGCTCCAGTTAGCACACACGGTGCACACACAACACACACCCAGCATACACGAGTATACCTCACACACAACGTACTCAGCACACAGCAAACACAGCACACACAGAGCACACCAAGCACACAGTATGCACACCCAGCTCACGCCTGGCCTGCACACAGCACACAGATGATGACCCACTGCGCTGGGTTTAGTGCAGGTCGGGCGTCCCGTAGGTGCTCAGTCAGAGTTGTCCAGGATCCGAGGGTGGGTCCTTCCTCCTATTCGACCCCTTCCTTCCCAGTAGGAGGCAGCTGCCCACCTCCTGCCTCCCGCACCCCGTCCTCCCCTCCAGGACCCTTCGAGGATGCTCTGAAGCTGCACGAGTGCTCTGTGGCAGCGGGCGCGGCAGCCCCCCTTCCTTTGGAGGACCAGTGGCCCAGTCCCCCCACCCGCAGGGCCCCCATCGCCCCCACAGAGGAGCAGCTGCGGCAGGAGCCTTGGTATCACGGCCAGATGAGCCGCCGGGCGGCAGAGAAACTGCTGCGGGCCGATGGAGACTTCCTTGTGCGCGATAGCGTCACCAACCCCGGGCAGTACGTCCTCACAGGCATGCACGCGGGGCAGCCCAAGCACCTGCTGCTTGTGGACCCTGAGGGCGTGGTAAGGTGGCCGTGGGCGGGCACAGGGGCGGGACCAAGGGGGCTGGGTGGCGGGAGGGGAGGGGAAGGGTTGAAGGGGTGGGGAGGCACTAGGAGGGGTGTGGCTGAGCGCGGTTTGGGAGCGGCCCTGGGGGCCTGAAGTCATTCTGGGGTGGGGCGGGCACCCCCGCTCTGCCCAGGGTGCCCATCTTCTTAGTGCCCTTTAGTTTTAATGAAGTATTTTCCCGCCTACAAAACTCTTTATATTTACAGATTCTATTCCGTTTACCAGGTACTTTAGCATTACAAACTGTTTTCCAGTTGAAGAATTTTTGGGTTTACAAAGTATTTCCCAATTTATAAGGCTTTATGGGGTTACCAAACCTTTTCCAATTTCAAGATCTTTCAGGGTTTCAAAGTATCATATGTCAACAATTGTAAGATGCACTTTTTTCACACTCTGTTATCGCTAATGCATCTCACAAATAGTGGTGTCTTCGATAAATGTGGCTTTTTCACTTCTCATGTATTTTAGGGTTCCCAACGCAGATTTCAGTTGATAAGAGTCTTAGGGTCTGCGAGTCACAGAATGCTTCAGCCCTCTGACACACACGCTGCTTTCCTTTCATCCCTCGAATCTTTGAACAGCACCGTTATTTTGTTGGGAGGCTGCCCCTGCCCCCAACCGTCGTGAATAATGACGATGCATCTAACAGCTGCTTGGAGTCCATGAGATTTGGTCTTCGATGGTTCCTAAAGTGTTTTACACTTCACCAGACATTTTCCAATTTGCAAGCAGTTCTTGAGTTTGTGAACTATTTTCCAGTGTCCAAGGGCCTTGGGCTTTCCAGGTTATTTCCCAGGTGAGAAGGTGCTTGGGGGTGTTAAAAGCCTTCGAGTGTCCCAGCGGCTCCTACCCATCCAGCCCTTACAGCTGTCCTTGGTGGACTGCATGTCTCTTTGTATGGGGCATGCTCAGGTGGAAGGCGGTTGTGTGGCTGAGCCCAGAAATGTGCGTTTAAGCCTGCCATCCAGGGGACATGTGCCCAGCACCACTGGGCATTTCACAGCATGAAATGTCTGGCAGCGCAGGGCCCAGAGGGTCTCTGTGCTGTACCCGTGTCTAACACACGGTGACGCCAAGATCTTCTCATTCTGAGATGCAGATGGTTTTGGGATCTGGTGATTCTGGTTTTCAGATCTATGTCTCTGATATTCCAGGAGGGTATTAATTTCCTAGGGCTGCCCCACCAACTGACCAGAAAATGGGCTTCTTAAAACAACAGAGATTTATTCTCTGGCAGCTCTGGAGGCCAGTCTGAAAGCAAGGTGCTGGCGGGGCTGTTCCCTGGCCTGTTGACACATCGCTCTGATCACTTCCCCCACCTTCTCATAGATTCTCTCGTGTTTCTGTGTCCAACTTGTTCACTTCTTTTAAGGACACAAGTCACTGGATTCAGGGACACCTGGGTAATCCAGGGTGAGCTCATCTCTGGAACCTTTGCTTAATCACATCTGCAAAGATGCTTTTTCCAAATACATTCCCATTCACAGGTGCCAGGGGTTAGGACATAGATATGGCTTTTGGGGGTCACCGTACAACTTGCTAGGGAGTATAGCCCCAGAATCCTGGTGGTTTGGAGCCTGTGTCCATGCCTAGTTGTGGAATTCTGAGGCCAACTCTGGAAGTCTTGGATCCAGTGATTCTTACACTTGGGTGTGCATCAGAGCCACCAGGAAGCTTGTGAAAATGTAGGTCCCAATTCAGCTAGTCCAGGGCTGGCCTGAGTTTGCTCTCTGACAAGCTGCTGGTGGTGCTGATGTTGAGGCCTCTGGCCCCGCAGGTGCGGACGAAGGACGTGCTGTTCGAGAGCATCAGCCACCTGATCGACTATCACCTGCAGAACGGGCAGCCCATTGTGGCTGCTGAGAGCGAGCTGCACTTGCGCGGCGTGGTCAAGCGGGAGCCCTGAGCCAGGTGCGTAGTTGGCCCTGCTGACTTCTGGCAATCGCCTTTTGCCACGCTTCTCATTTTAAAAACTAAGAAAGAATTCACATGCCACACAATTCACCCGTTACAGTGGACACATCAGTAGTTTTCAGTATCTTCACAGAATTGTGCAGCATCGCCCTGTCTAATTCCAGAGCATTCCATCACCGCCGAAAGAAGCCCTGTCCCCCTTAGCAGTCACCCCCCATCTGCTCCCTGGCCCCTGACAACCACTTCCTGTCTCTGTGGATTTGCCTGTTCTGGACGTGTCACATAAATGGAATCACACACTCTGTGGCCTTTTGTGTCTGGCTTCTCACTGAGCATCATGTTTTCCAGGTTCATGCATGTTGTATCGAGTGTCAGCGCCTCACTCCTTTTCACGGCTAAGTAATATTCCATTGTGTAGATGGGCCACATTGTATTTATCCACTCATCTGCTGATGGGCACTTGAGTGTTTCCATTTTTTGGCCACTGTGAACATGTATGAACAGGTTTTTGTGTGGATGTGTGTTTTCATTGCCCTCGGGTGAGTCTGTACCTAGGAGTGGAATGGCTGAGTTATTACGGTGACTCTGTTTAATTGGTGATAGAAATCTCCAGAAGGAGGCAGCATTTGGCCACGCTGGAAGAGGGACCAGTGTGGCCTGGGTCCAGCGGGGCTGGTGTGTCAGGTGTGGTGGGTGAGATGAGAAGGCGCACTCTTGGCCTTTTGATTTTGGTGCTGGGGAGCCATGACAGGGTTTTGAGTGGGGGAGGGACAGGCAGGTATTGGACCTCTCTGGTGAGAGAGGAGGGCCCCGGGGTGAAGTGGAGGGTGGTCCAGGCAGGAGAGGACATGGGATTCCAGGATCTGGGAGCTGGGACCTGGGCTCAGGGAGGGAGGGACCTCAGGGGAAAGGACTGTCGGATTTCTCCAAGAGCTGAGCGAGAGAAGCTTCTGGGCCTGGTTGGACTTTTCTCCCATCCCCATCACATTGTCTCCTTCCTGCTTCTCCCCCACTCAGTGCAGCCTTCCCTGTGGCCCCAGACAGGTCTGGATGCTGGCAGAGGTGGGTTCCCAGTCTGAGAAGGGTTTCGGGGATTGGGGGTGGTCCTATGGAATGCCTGGAGAGATCTGCAGTGCCCTGGGGCTGTGTGTTTGTATGTGCCAGGGCACGATCTGCTTTCCTTCTGACCCTAAAGTTGTTGGTAGCCTGAGAAATAACCACGATGGCATTTATAATAGTTGCTAATGCAGCTGTGTCCAAGGACTGTGCTCACCTTCTCCCACATCTCCACGGACTCCCATGAGGTTCTGAGACAGGCACTGTTAGCAGCATTCTTATTTTGCAGAAGAAACAGCATAGAGAGGTTAAGTCACTACTCTAGGTCACTCAGTAAGAACATGGGGGACTCGGGACTTGAACCTGGGCCCCTGACCCTGAGTCTCCTTGCTGAGTCACTTTACTGTAGTGTAACTGAAGTTGGAGCACCTGGCACTTGAACCCTGGTCTCTGGTTGCTGTCTCAGCTGACCCAGACTTCTCCGCTTTCTCCTCCAGGTGATGGTTTTCACTCCCGGCTCCTGTCCCTGCTCCCCAGACGTCCTTGTTGTGGCCTTACAGCCTTTCTCAGGACCCTGGTCAGACCTAACCGCTGCTGCCTCTCCTTCCTCCACATGGGCCTCGAATCTCCTTTCTCCAGCCCCCTCTTGGCTGGGCCAGGTCAATCATGCCAGGAAATGGGGGCCCAAGACCCCTCTCTCCCACCAAGCCCTCTGCCTCCTCCCTTCTGCCTGAAGTGAGGTTGTACGTACCAAAGACAGAACCGTCTCTCGCCTTTAACGAAAATATATCGAAAAGCAGCCCTTGGTGCCCTGGTGAGGGCCTGGTGGGGCTGGATGTCAGCTCATCTCTCGGGAAAGGGGAGGTTCCCAGGTCACTGGCATGGAGCTGGGGTCCTGTCCTGGCCGGGCTCCGTGTTCCCACCTAAAAAGAATTGGTGCCTAGTTTTTGAAGGAGAATTGAGGTGCTTTGGGTTCTCAGGCCAGGACACATGCTGATGTGGACATGGGGGACAGCCTTGGGAGTATTGACCTGGACTGGACATTTGGAATC
>PVKM010023252.1:6838-21377 GCA_004027735.1 Carollia perspicillata | reverse complement strand
GCATAGACGGTGGGGAGAAAATAGACAGGGAGAGGGCAAGAGTAGTGTGGGAAATGTAGAAGCTAAAGAACTTATGATACATGGACAAGAACTAAAGAGGGGGAGTGTGGGTGGGAGGGGGTTGGCAGGGTGGAGGGGAATGAAGGGGGCAATGGGAGAACTGTAATGGCATAATCAATAAAAAAGTTAAAAAAAAAGATGGAAACATAGTAGAATAACAAAAAAAGACAATAAAAAGAAAAAAAAGAAACCCTCGTGCACCATTGGTTGAACTGCAAATTGGTACAACTGCTATGGAAAACTGTATAGATGTTCCTCAAAAAATTAAAAATAAAATATCATATGGCCCAGCAATTCCACTGCTGGGTCTTCATCTAAAGTATTAAAAAGGTATGTGCACTACTTTGTTCATTGCAACATTATTTATAATAGCCAAGATATGGAAGTGACCTAAGTGTCCACTGATGATTAAATAAAGAAGATGTAGTACATATACACAATGGAATATTATTTGGCCATAAAAAAGAATGACAGCATGGAGGGACCTAGAGGGTATTATGCTAAGTAAAATAAATCAGACAGCAAAAGATAAATAGCACATGATTTCACTTATATGTGTAATCTAAGAAAAAAGCAAAATACACTAATAAGAAAAACAGAGACAAACTCAGAGTGAACAAATTGATGGTTGCATGATTGGTGGGGGGCTAGAGACATAGGTAGAAAATGAGAAGAAATTAGGAAGTTATAAAATAGTCGTGGGGATGTAAAGTACAGCATAGGAAATATTGTCAATAATATTGTAATAGTAATGTGTGGTGCCAGGTGGGTACTAGGCTTAATGGAGTGGTCACCTTGTAAATTATATAAATCTGTTATCAATATGCTATATACCTGAAGCTAATATAATATGGCATGTCAGCTGTAATTGAAAATTTAAATAAATAAATTATGGTGAACTTGGGAGAAGGCAGAAGAAACTAAGTGGTAGGCAGGGCTCCAGGTTTTGGGGGACATAATACACTATTAAGAAGACAAGTGTGGATGTCAGGACTCAGTGACTGAAATGAATGTATAGAGGAGGATGTTATGGTGGTGTCAGCTGAATGCTGCATCCCTGACTTATTGCATATGGCAGCATGTTAATACCATGGGTAAAGAAAGACTGTTTATGAAACAAAAAATGAGTTTTACTTAAGTTTTGGGACCCTAGTAACTCTGATGTGGTGTCCCTATTTTTAAAAAATGCATCATAAAGTAATAGAAGACATTTCTGTACCTAAAGTAAGTATTAAGTATAGGTTCTCCAGAGCATCAGAAGGCATTTGTCAAATGCTGGAGATAGTAACATTAGTGAGAAGAGCAGACTGAGGGAGATCTGTCCCATGATAAAAATAAGTACAAGGGAGCTTTGAGCCATCACCAGGAGCAGCCCAGGAGCAATGAGGGGAGCAAGTATCTGGGCCACATTCCACAGCAGAGCATCAGCCGTTTGAGCTAGAGATGTCAGGAATTTCAAGGGCAATGGCATTGTTTGACCTGCCCATTAAGAAATGTTTGTGTGCATTGACATATAAACATATGAATTTGACATACAAATACTTACTACATTATAAATGATAAGCCATAAAAGCTCTTTTGCTTCTTGGGTGTATCTTGGATTTCTTTACAAATCAGTATGGGTGTATCTTCAGACACAGAACTTTAGTTTAAAGCCTGGGTTTGCGACATAATGAGCACACCTCACTTTGGCTTTGCACTGTAGTTCTCTTGGCCTGGAAGGTTCTTCCTCCATCTGAATAGTTTACATCATTCCTTGATACATACCTTTTCTGTGTCATCACCTCAGTCCCTAGTTCTTTTCCCCATCCCTCTTTTTCTTAGCACTCACCACTGTCCACTTTGCCATTATATATTTATCAATTTATTGTCTACTTTTCTTACTGAAATGTGAGCTCCAGGAAGGTAGGACTTTGTAGGTTTTATTCCACCATATTCACAAAGGCCTAATATAATGTAAGTTCTAGGTAAATTTAATTGAAATGATAAATGCATTAAGTATTTTATTTGATGATTATCAATAATGTGACTTTTTAATAAGCAACCTTGTTCTCCATACATAACAATGGGGATGATAATACTATCTAGTTCATATTGGTAAATGTAAAGGCAAAGAGATTATTTTACTAATTATAATAATAGCTAATTCTTATTGTGTACAAAGCAAACTTTTCATTGAATCTCTCAAACCTATAAAATACAGACTTTAGTTAAAACTACTGTAGATACATAAACTGAGTGTCAGAGTTCAGACATGGTAAGAATATGGTTTTATTACAAGTAGGCAGATTTCAGAACTCTTTCCACAAAAATATACCATACTACTTCCTTAATACATATAGCATAAGCTCAACAGAAGATGATTAATATTGTTGGTAACATTATTGTTGTCATTGTCCTGTTCTTGTCTTGACCATATGGTGTTCCATCACATGGACATACTACATTTTATTAAAGAGTTCTGTACTGTTGTATATTTAAACTACTTCCATTTTTATAAGTCATTACAAGCAATGTCAGTGGAATCCTTGTGTATCTATGTGTATATGAGAAAGTACATGCATACTTAACATAATATATTTTCAAAGGGTTAATACGGAAGTCAAGCATTTAAAATTTTTATGTGTCTTATCAATTTACTGTTTCAATAGACTGCACTTTTACCCTTTGAGTCCTTAGAGCACAGGTAGCAAGCACAAAACCTGCAGGCTGAATCCGGTCCTCCACCTTGTTTTATCTGGCCCAGCACCTTGTTTCTACTAGGCGGCAGCCCTGAGCTCCTTGCTCCTAGTTAAAGAGTAGTTACATTTATACAGTTCTAAAACTACATTCAGCCCTTTGAAGGCAACCATGAGACTGATGTGGCCCCTGGTGAAAATGAGTTTGACACCCCTGTCTTAGAGAGCACCTCACATGTATTTGTTGCTCATCAGCACTATTCTCGTCAGCAATATTTCATTTTACATTAGAAGTTTAGAAGTTGCTTTTCAGAATTCACAGTCATAATCTCCTTGAAAAACCAAAACAAATTTACCCTACTTGTCTCACTACCCAAATTATTGTAATTGATTTTGTTGTTTTCTTTAAGACACTGTTACATTTTTATTTCAGCTATTTGATTTCAAAATAAAGCTTTCATATTTACCTATATTTTAATAAAATTGTACAAATGTCATGCAAATACCATGGCCACTTGATCTTGAAATTTCTAAGTAATTATAAAAGGTTCTCATAAATTATGTGCTATTCATACCAGCAAATATTTTAGGGGGTTTACCCTATAGTGTTCTGAGCAAAGGAACTTCTGGAGCATTTATTAATCTGGCATAATGTGCTCTCTGATCGACATCATTTTACAAACTATTTAGGCAAAAATAGAATAATTTAAGTAATATGCATCACCTTACAGAACAAAGATGACTCTCTCTATATATATATATATTTTTTTAAAGGTGAGATATCCAAATTTCATGTGCAGCCTATTAAAGGGAACAGCACAAATCACTATAATTTTCCTTAAAGAATATATGCCATATGTCCCTAAAGAGATTACTGAATGTTTATATAAACACTGAAAACATTTGAGAAGCGGTTAGGGCTGAAGATTACTATTAGCATTTCTAAACGGAATAGAGTATCTATAAGACAGTAACTTGTATATACAAAATTTAATTGTAGCTACAATAACTTTAATTGCCATCACTTTATCAATGAACCTTTTTAAAAGATACCTGAGGAGACTTGCCAAATAATACCATCCAATTATTTGGAAAGCCTAGAAAAGTACCACTTGCAAAGAGCATGTAAAATAAATGAAATACACACTTCACATATTTGATTGCTTGTCCAACATTTGTACAGCAAGCCAGGAAGTTGTGTATGTGTGTGCACATATTTATTTGTAGAAATTTGTTTAAAATTCAGAGTGGTTTTGAGGCAGGAGATAGCTAGGAAGAACTTTGAGACTGCACTGCTGTTACTAGCCAGCAGCTGGCATCCTGGTTGCCAGGAAATGCCTTTTAGTACTTAGGTTAGGGGTGTCGAACTCATTTTCACTGGGAGCCACATCAGCTTCAAGGTTGCCTTTAAAGGGCCAAAATAATTTTTGGACTATATAAAGGTAACTACCCCTTAACTGTTAAGGAGTTGAAATTACATTCAGCCCCTCGAAGGCAACTATGAGGCTGATGTGGCCCCCAGTGAAAATGAGGTTGACACCCCTGACTTAGGTAGAATGAAGAGCAGACCAAGGCAGAGAGGAGAAAGGAGACATATTTCAGCCACTAACTCAGCCGTTCTGAGCCTGGTCCGATAATATTGCCAGGTGTTCCAACATCACAAGAAACACTATGTTAGTGCAGGAGGAGGGCAGCCCTTGGAATTCTATGTAGCGTTTTCACTATCTGGGAATGAATGCCTTGAAACTATGCTTTCATGCCAAGACCTGAAATGCAGGAGAGGATCCACAGTGCCCAAAGAAGAGCCCATAAATAACTTTGGGTAACTGCCACAACTTTAATTAACTGCCTCCTGTCATGTAAGTGTTTTACAATGAGATGAAAAAATAGAGTCTGGAGCAAGATAAGGATTGGGCTAACAGGCCCCCACACATACCTAAATTTGGGTAGTCCAGCACCATCGCCAACCCTACCCCAACTCCCTGACCTGGGAAAGCTGGCACCACATTTACCTGTCAATCAACATGTAACTATTTTTATGCCCATCCCACCAACTTTAGAACAAAGGACTTGCTCTCTTGGCTCTCTGGTTGCCAGGCCCCTGGCCACTTGGGGACTTGCCACCCTGGCCTTCAGCTGCCATTACTGTTGCCATCCTGCTTTGCTCTGAATCTATGCCTTTCCCCCAACTCCCAACCTCAGCTAGGTCCGTTCTCTTCCATGGGAACATATCACTAATAAACTATGATTACATGCTAATAGATTTGCTGATCTGTAATTCTTTACACGTGTCAGAAAGAAGAACCTGATCTCTCCCATCAACAGTTTCTTATAATGTTCACGCTACTTATTATCAATGGGATATATTTTAATTGAAATAAGGACAAGATACTTTTTGGCTGAAAGTATTAAATTAATGTTAAACAAAATGGAATGCACAAAAAACCTTGTGACAAATGCAGGCAATTTCCTATCCGAATATGTGGGTCTATTTTTGTTCATGTAGGGCAAGCTTGGTTCACAGTGAAGCTAAAAACAAGGAAGAAAACGACTCTTGCATCTTCCTCTCCTTTTTCAAGCTCACTGTCATCCTCTTAGTTCAAGCCCTGATTACTTGTACTAACTGGTCGTACTAGCCTTCTCCCACTTCAGAGAGCTACAAATGTTTGGATTTGAGGGTGTTTGCTTTACCCCAGTGAAAAGTAAAACAGTTCAATAAGTAAAGACATGGAATTTTGCCTGAGCCATAACCTAAAACAAGCACCTATATCTTTTTATGTGCCCACATTTTATGTAAAACATTATCAAGGATGACTTTATGCATTAGTTTGATGAGAGATTTACTTGACAAATTTACAAACAGTTCATTTTATGGCATATATTACTTTGATATTTCTGACATATATCAGTTGATTGTTTTTTTAACTATGTGACTCTAAAGAACCTAAGTAAATATATGTCCTAAAAATATAGAAAAATGAATTAAATTTTCATTTGTAAACCTAGACATTCATGATCATATTTAATTAATTTGGAAACATGTACATAATAGGATACACCTACTATGTGAAAGATTTTTTGATGTGCTGGGTAGGGAGGGAGAGGTGATGCTTTAGAAGTTGGGATCCCTGTCACAGAAAGCTCACAGTTTAGTAAAAGGGATACTACAGTTACATAAAAACAAAATTCAAGGAAGTGTGTAATTTGGCAGGAGACAAGGGAGATGTAAACAGTGAGTAATTACAGAAACTCATGGGATAAAGATAATACTTAGTAATTTACAGCTGAAAAGCCCTTTGATTTATTCATCTTCAACGGAATCACTCTGTTTTTATCTGTTTTATTTGTTTATACTCTTGGCTAGGATTTCTTCTAAAGAGAGGATGTTATGGGAAAAATAAATTTGAAAATTACTGCTCTCATAATGAAGTGGACCAGTGGTAAAGCTTTATAAAAATATGGGGTAATCTAACTTATATGTATATGCTTATTTTATGATGCATCATGCAGTGCTTTGGAAACACGTTGATTTACTTTTTAACCTGCCAACCTGCTGTGAATTTCAAAAATATAGATGCCACTGTCTTTTTTAATTCTTCAGCCACCTGCCGTTGCCTGAAGAACATAACCCGAACTTTTTAAGAAAACACATTCCCCATCTGGTTCCAACTTATATTTCTCTATTCCATTGATTCTCATTGCGACCTGATACCTGCTTCCACAGCCATATCACCTTATGAGATGTCTAATAAAAGCGTTCAGAACAGACCTCCCCAAGATGTGCTTCTTTGGCATGTGAATTATTTTGAGCTGATGGCAATTATGCCCTGCAGGTTCATGAGAAATGTTTACCTCTCCCTTAAGTAATTTAAATTTGGGGTCTTGCCCCAAATAAGAATTATTATATATGGCAAGGCAAACTTCTGATTACTGAACATCCTCTCTTCTTATCTTCCTGTGAATGACTTTCCTTCCCTCTAAAGCCCCAATACACTGCCTCACCCTGAGCTGAGAATGTCATATATACCTCATATTCTGTGTCTCTCTCATATGTGGGCTTTCCATACACAAGCATATAGCTAACTTTGTTTATTACTATTTTCTCTTATTAATGTCTCATTTAGATTTAATTATTAGACCGGCCAAAAGAAGCTTGAAGAGTAAATTTTATTGTCCCTCATATTATTTTTAATTTCCATCTTTCAAATGAGAAAACTGAGATTTAGTATGGTCATTCAACCATAGATGAGAGGCTGTTACATAAACTTAGGTTCATCTGCTTCTACATGTGTGCTCCTAGTGTTATTTCTCACGAGTCACTCACCCCTACAACTCTGAAGTTTAACCCATAATCTTTACTCAATATGTGTTTGTTAAATGGATAACAAACAAGAAACTAGATATAAAAGAGAAATATAAGATAAAATTTCACCCTCAAGTTTACCACTTCATGATTGGATACATGGCATAAATTGTCACATTTCCTAGCCTCCAGTGTATTTTCTTTTGTAGAAAATGGACACAATTTACCAGTTTTTGATGGTTCCTGAAAACTGATTGTTCATTAATCTCAGGGGTATATTATTAAATGTTGTGATAGCAATATTTTAAGAGTTTTGGTACCTCCTTTAGAAAGTTAAATGCTACAGTGTCACAGTTTTCTAGAGTATTTTATGGGTACTGTGGTCAGGTGAGGATAGGAGGAGAAATAAAGAGAGGGTACATAATTCATGATTTCATCAAAACTCCTACAGTAATTTTCATTACTTTTATAAATAACCAATTAGATTTCCTTTATTTTGAGAATAAACTGAGTCAAAGTAAACACCTTATATTAATTTCTATGTTGCTTTCAAAAACTAACATATGAAATGGCAGATATAGACAATTCATCTATTTGACAATATTTCAAAAGGGAGACATTTTCATCCAGTCAATTTACTGTAAAAAAAAAATGCTTCATTAGAGTTATTTCATTTTTAGATGAATGTAAAATGAATTTGTTTATTTACCCCAACCTGTCAAGCATGGTATAAAAAATTACCTTTGTGCCCTGTCCAGCATGACTCAGTTGCTTGGGGCAATATCCTGTAACCAAAGTGTTATGGGTTTGATTCTGGTCAGACCTTGTATGTGCAGACATACAAGGTCTGTCCATAAAAAGGTCAGCCATTATAGAACAGTATGCAGGCGAATACAGTGTACCAGAAAGAACATGCATGAACAATGACGACTTCACTGTACTAGTCAATGGGGGTGGTAGGTGCTGGTGAGTAAGTATTTGTACTATGTGGCCACTGCAGTCAAAAGGACTGAGTGAATAGAGCAATGATCTGCATCAAATTCTGCATTAAGCTTGAACATTCCTCTGTGGAAATTATTTGGATGACTCAGAAGACCCGGCTATGGGTACTAGTGATTGGCAGCTTCATCACAACAACACACACCTGCTCGTGCATTGCATCTCATGCAGAGTTTTTTGGCAAAACATCAAATTGCCTAGGTGACTCAGCCCCTCTGTAGCCCAGATTTGGCACCCTGTGATTTCTGGCTTTTCCCAAAACTAAAATCACCTTTGAAAAGGAAGAGATTTCAGGTAGTCAATGAGATTCAGGAAAATATGACAGGGCAGCTGATGGCAATTTGGAGAACTGTGTGAGGTCTCAAGGTGCCTACTTTGAAGGGGACTGAGGCATCATTGTCCTATGTATAATGTTCTTGGGTCTTGTATCTTCTTCAATAAATGTTGCAATTTTTCATATTACATAGATACCTTCTAGACAGATCTCATACCTAGATTGCCGGTTCAATTCCCAGACTGGGCATCGATGCCTAGTCTGAGTGTGTATCAGAAGCAAGCAATCAATGTTCTCTCTCACATAGATGTTTCTCTTTCCTCCTCTCTCCCTTACTCTCTCTCTAAACACAATGAAAAAATATCCTCAGGATAAAAAAAGAAGGAAGAAATGACTTTTATTTTATCTTTCAACTCAGAACAATACAAGCCTTTGTGGAAAGCTACCTTATATTCACAAAATTTAAAGAAAATGTACGTATACTATTTAAGATTCATACTTAGAGCAGAAATGAAAGAGTTCTACCTTCTCCATATGGCACAAAATGACAGCAATCTATTCCTACTCCAAAGAGAGACATAGTTAGATGTATTCTGAATCTTCTCCTCAGCAATACATGTCTTTGTGTATGTCTGAGTGAGCGTGTTAGTGTCCATGGAATTAGGGCTTTCGAAGAAATGAAAGGGAATTTTATTTTATTATTTTATTTTTTTATTTACTTTTCCTTTTTATTGAATTTACTAGAGTGACACTAATTAAAACAATTATACAGGATTGGGTGCAGAATTCCACAACCCATCATCTATACACAGTATTGTGAGGAGGATCCTGGCCTGCAGGACCCATGTATGTTGTGGCTGCTGGTGAACAAATACACACAAACAACAGAAGTCCTGTGGAGAAAAAGGGATGGCATGGCCACTCTCTGAGAGAGAGACAGGGCAAGAGGGCCCTGGCCCCTGCCTGGACAAGCTTTTATTGCTTTTCTGGGTACATTACAAGGAGAGTAGTCCTCATTTACTATGCACAGATTCTCATTAGATGTTACCTTTTACAGACAACAAAGGAGAGCATGTTGCTAGTTACTTCAAAGAAGAAGGATATTTGCAAATGTAAAGAGAAAAGTGTTTAGACTGGTTACACTCCATACTTGGGAGGTTTAGCTCAGATTTTAGGAAGTTGCAGTAAGTCCCTACTGTCTCAATTCAGGGTGAGGGAGATTTAGCAAAAACAAGTCTCATGGTGGTCTAGGTACAATGCAGGCCTGGTTTCCCATGGGAAAACCTCTCTGCCAGCATGGTCCTGTGTGCCACTTACTCCCCACTGGTTTTCCATGTGGAGGCTGAGCTGCATTTCTACAGCATGTGAAGCGGTTTCCTACAGTATTGTGTGTTTACTTCCCCAAATCAAGTTTCTTTCCATCACTGTTTATCCCCCCATACCCTCCTCCACATCCCCCAGCAACCACTACTCTGTTGTCCTTGTTCATGAGTTATTTTCTATTTTATTACTATTTTTTCCACTTAATTCTTGCACCCCACAACCCAGACTCTCCAATCACCGCCCCCTCCACCAATCCAAGAATTGTCAACCAGCTCTCTATCTGTGAGTCTATGTTTACTTTCTTGTTAGTTTTGTTCATTAGATCCCACATGTGAGTGAATCATATGGTGTTTATCTTCCTCTGACTGGCTTGTTTTACTTATCATAATGCTTTCCAGGTCCATCCATGCAGTCACAAAGGGAAAGATCTCCTTTTTTATTTTTTTACAGCTGAGTAGTATTCTACTGCATAAATGTACCATAACTTTTTTTATCAACTCATCTACTGACGTACACTTGGACTGTTTCCAAATCTTGGTTATTGTAAATAATGCTACGATAAACTAGGGGTGCATATATTCTTTTGAATTAGCTTTAGAGTTTTTTTTTTTGGATGAATTCCATGAATTAGAATCACTGGGTCTTAAGGCAGTTCCATTTTTAATTTGTTGAGGTAGTTCCACCCGGCTTTCCACAGTGGCTGCACTAATCTGCATCCCATCAATGGTGCAGAAATGTTCCCCTTTCTCCACATCCTTTCCAACCCTGTTTTTTGATTTATTAATGATAGCCATTCTGACAAGTATACGGTCATATCTCATTGTGGTTTTAATTTGTATTTCTCTGATGGTTAATGACATTGAGCATCTTCTCACATGACTTGGCCATTTTATGTCATTTTTGGAGAAGTTTCTATTCAGATCCTTTGACTTTTTTTAAATTGGATTTTTTTGATGTTGAATTTTATAAGTTATTTATAAATTTTGGATATTTACCCTTTATAGTTGGACAATATGTTCTCTCATTCAGTGAGTTATCTTTTCATTTTGTTGATAGTTTCCTTTGCTGTGCAAAAACTTTTCAGTTTAATGTAGTCCCATTTATTATTTTGTATTTCCCTTGTCCAAAGAGATATATCATAAAAAAATATTACTACAAGAACTATCTAAGATTATAGTTTTTATTTTTTCTTCTAGAACTTTTATTATTTCAATTCTAACATTTAAGTCTTTAAATTCTTTTGAGTTTATTTTTGTGTATAAGAGGGTAGTCTCTTTTCATGTATCTGTCCAATTTTTCTTATACCATTTATTGAATATACTAGCTTTACCCCATTGTATATTTTTGCCTACCTTATCAAATATTAACTGATGTAAAGGCATGGATTTATTTCTGGGCTCTCTATTGTGTTCCACTGATCTATATGTCTGTTTTCATGCCAGTACCATGCTATTTCAATTACTTTGGCTTTGTAGTGTAGTTTGATATAAGGTAGTGTGATTCTTTCTACTTTGTTATTCTTTCTCAAGATTGTTGTGGCTATTCAGGATCTTTGTAGTTCCATATAAATTTTTGGCATATTTTTTCTAGTTTTATGAAACACACCATTGGTATCTTGATAGGAATTACATTGAATCTATAGACTGTTTTGGATAATATAGACATTCTAATAATGTTAATATTTTTATCCATGAACATGGTATATGCTTCCACTTATTTGTATCTTTTTCAATTTCTTTCTTCTGTGTCTTACAATTTTCCAAGTACAGTTCATTTACATCCTTGTGGGAATTTATTCCTAGATTTTGTATTCTATTTGAAACTGTTGTGAATGGGGTAATCTTATTAGTTTCCCTTTAATTATTGGGATAGTTCAGTATTGGTATATGAAAATGCAACTAATTTCTGGATATTTATTTTGTATCCTGCTACTTTAATGAATTCATTTATCAGTTATAGTAGCTTTTGGTGGAATTTTTAGGGTTCTCTATAAAGTATCATGTCATCTGCAAATAATGACAGTTATACTTCATTATTTCCAATTCGTATGCCTTTTATTTCTTCTTGTCTGACCGCTATAACTAGGATTTCTAGTACTTTGTTGAATAAGAGTAGTAAAAGCAAACATCCCTATCTTGTTTCTGATCTTTAGGGAAACACCTGTAGATTTTCCCATTGAGTATGATGTTTGCTGCGGGTTTGTCATATGTGGCCTTTATTATGCTGAGGCATAATCCTCTCTATTCTCATTTTGCAGAGCATTTTTATCACAAGTAAGGACTAGACTATATCAAATGCTTTTTCTGCACCTATTAATTTGAGCATGTGGTTTTCTATTCTTTACTTTGTTTATGTAGTTTATCATGCTTTTTGATTTGTGGATATTGTACCAACCTTTCATCCCCAAATAATTTGACTTGATCATAGTGTATTATCTTTTTAATGTATTTCTGGATCCAGTTTGCTCATTGCAGTTGAGAATTTTAGCATCTATGTTTGTCAGGGATATTAGCCTATAATTTTCATTTGTTTTATTTAATTATTTATTTTCAATCCTCAGTTGAGGACATTTTTTTCTTTGCTTCCATGGATAGAAGAAGGGAGACAGAAACATCAATGTGAAAGAGAAACATTGATTGGTTACCTGCTTTATGCACCCAGACTGGGGATTGCAGGCACATAGTCCAGGAATTGCTACCACCTGGACCAAGATAATACATGCCTGGATTGTGGATCCGAAACATAACCTAAGTATGTGCCTTGACCAGGAATCAAACTCGTAAACTTTCAGTTATGTAATAACACTCCAATCAACTGAGCCACACCAGCCAGGGCTATAATTTTCTTTCTTTGTTGTGCCTTTATCTGGGTTTAGAATTAGGATTATACTTGTCTTGTAAGATGAATTTGTATTTCTTCCATTGTCTTGAGTTTTTTTGGAAGAGTTTGCAAAGAATTGGTGTTAGTTCTTTGAATCTTTGGTATAATTTACCTGTGAAACTATCTATGTTTGGGAGTTTTTTGATTACTGCTTCAATTTCACTAGTTGTAATATGTCTGTTCAATTTCTCTGATTCTTCTTTGTTCAGTTTTGGAAGATTGTATGTTTTTAGGAATTTATTCATTTCTTTCAGATTGTCCAATTGTTGGCATATAGTTATTCATAGCATTTTTTTAATAATCTGTTATATTTTTAGGAGTTAGTTGTCACTTCTCTTTCATTTCTGATTGTGTTTATTTTGATTCTTTCTCTGTTTCTCTTGAGTGTGGTTAAAAGTTTTTCAATCTTATTTATCTTTTCAAAGAATGAATTTTGTTTTCATTGCTCATTTGTATTGCTTTTAGACTCTTTTTTTAATTTTCAATCTGATCTTTATTATTTTCTACCTTCTACTCACTTTGTTTTTTGTTCTTTTTCAAGTTCCTTTAAATGTAAAGTTAAAGTGTTCGTTTGAGTTTTTTCTTGTTTCTTGAGATATGCCTATAATGCTAATGAATTTCCCTTTTAGTTGTGCTTTCCTTGTGTCCCACAGATTTTGGGTTATTATGTTCTCATTTGCATTTGTTTTTAGCTATCTTTTGATTTCTTCCTTGATCTTATTGTTAAGCTACTCATTGTTTAGTAATATGTTGTTTAGCCTTCATGTCTGTGTATTTTGCAGTATTTTCTTGTGATTTATTTCTAGTTTCATACAATTATGGTCAGAGGAAATGCTTAAGATTATTTCAGTCATCTTAAGGTTAATGAGTCTTACTTTGTCCTAACATGTAGTCTGTCCAAAAAAATATTCCACGTGTAACTGAAAAGTATGTATATTCTGCTCCTTTGGAGTAGATGCTCTGAATATATCAATAAAATTCATTTTATCTGGTATATCATTTAAAGCAACTGTTTCCTTGTTAATTTTCTGTATGGAAGATTTATCTATTGATGTAATAAGCTGTTAAAATCCCCTGCTATGACTGTCAATCTTTCCCTTTATGTACTTCAGGATTTGCTTTACATATTTATGTGTTCCTATGTTGGGTGCATAAATATTTGCAAGGGTTATATCTTCTTGTTGGATTGCTCCCTTTATCATTGTGTAGTGTTCTTCTTTGTCTTTTACTATAACCCTTGTGTTAAAGTCTATTTTGTCAGCTATAAATTTTGCTGCACCAACTTTTTATTCCTTTCCATCTGCATAGATATGTTTTTCCATCTCTTTACTTTTAGTCTGTATCTTTCATTCTGAGGTGAGTCTCTTGTAGTCAACACATATTTATGTCTTATATTCCTATCCCTTCTGCTACTGTATGTCTTTTGATTAGAGCATTTATGCCATTTACATTTAAAATGATTATGATAGGTATGCATTTATTGTCATTTTATTTTTAAAATAATATGTTCCTCTCTGGCTGACGTGGCTCAATAGATTGAGTGCCAGCCTGCAAACCAAAGGGGGTTTGACTCTCAGTCTTCATAGGGTAACCTTATGTAATGTGTCCTGTGAGGCCCAGTGGTGCTGACCCCTTGATCATCTGAACTGCATGCTCCATAAATGTCCCTTGGGTGGGTTATGTGGGGCAGTCCTGCTGTATTTCTGTCTTGATTGCTATCAGCTCATTTATGTTTGGGATTGGCTCTTAGGCTGGCTGTGAGACTCAATCCTGACCATAGCATGTGAGCTGCTGTGCAGGTGCTAAGCCCTCAAAGTAAAATTTGCCTCAGTAGGATTTGGTGCCTGCTGAGTTCTCTCTTTGGATATGATGTGTTGGGAACCACTCTGCCTGGTTTCAGGAGCTGTAAACCCCCCATGACTAAGGCTGAGTGAGTGACCATTGGACTGTGAGCCACTAAGCTTATCTCCCTGGCAGGAGCGCTGCTTCTGCTTCATCCATCTCTGGCTCCCAATGCTTGGT